>AWWV01010360.1:0-161109 GCA_001974805.1 Corchorus capsularis
TTTTGCAAAAACTGACCCGAAAGAATTTTCATGCAATTTTTTGACACAATACTCGTAAAAAATATATGATTTAATGCCGAAAAGATTGAAAGACTTTTCACGCTTCTAATATCATTTTTCTTATTTTTCCTGAATTAATTTCTAATAAAATCGAAATAGGATTTTGATGATTGTAAAAAAAATCCTTAAATCCAATGTGGCTAAGATTTAGTTGGATGAGTATAGATATTTCAAATAGTCTTGACGCCAAAAATCCTGCAAAACTGAGGCGGGACTCCGGAGTCACATTTTTAGCCAAAAACCGTGACACGATTTCAGCTAAAATTTTGCAAAAACTGACCCGAAATTTTTTTTTCTCAATTTCTGGCAACAATAGTCGTAAAAAAATATAGAATTCAAAAGCAAAAAGATTCTTGAGCTTTTCACGCTTATAATTTCGTTTTTCCTTTTTTTCTAAATTAATTTCTGATTAAATCGAAATATGATTAAGATGCTCGTAAAAACTAATCTTTAAATACAATGTGGCTGAGATCCGTTTAGATGAATATTGATATCTCAATGAGTCTTGGTGCCAAAAATCATGCAAAACCGAGCCGGGGCTCGGAATGCGATTTTAGCAAAAAACTGTGATGGTTAATACACGATTTCGGCTAAATTTTGCAAAAACTGACCCAAAAAGAATTTTCTGCAATTTTTTTACACAATACTCGTAAAAAATATATAATTCAAAGCCAACAAGATTGAAGGGCCTTTTACGCTTCTAATTTTGTTTTTCCTTTTTTTTCTAAATTAATTTCTAATTAAATCGAAATATGATTAAGATGCTCGTAAAAACAAATCCGTAAATCCAAAGTGGCAGAGATTTGGTTAGATGAATACTAACATTTCAATGAGTCTTGGCGCCAAAAATCATGCAAAACTAAGCCAGGGCCCGGAACGCCTTTTTAGCCAAAAACTGTGATGGTTAGTACACAATTTCGGCTAAAATTTTGCAAAAACTGATCCGAAAAAATTTTCTGCAATTTTTTGACACAATACTCGTAAAAAATATATGATTCTATGCCGAAATGATTGACAGGCTTTTCACGCTTCTAATATCATTTTTCTTATTTTTTCTGAATTAATTTCTAATGAAATCGAAATAAGATTTTGATCATTGTAAAAAAAAAATCCTTAAATCCAACGTGGCTAAGATTTAATTGGATGAATATAGATATTTCAAATAGTCTTGACGTCAAAAATCCTGCAAAACTTAGGCGGGTAGGTGGGCGTTGGTCGGTGCTAACCGACGAAGTCGACCGGAACCGACGGACCCGGCGGACCCGACACTCGTCGGCGTGGTTTGTTGGCATCAGTCGATGCGTCGGTTGGAACTGACGGTGACAGCTTTTTGAACGGTCGGTGATCGGCTCTGGGAATTTTTTCCAAAACCCGACCGATCAACTGACCGATATGTATATAATTTTTTTATATATCATATATATATATATATATATATAAGATTCTCCTTCTTCTCTAACTCTTCAGACTTCCCCTGTTTTTTTCTGATTTGATTTCATTTAGTCACTTGTGTTTCTTAACTTTGATAAGCATAGAGTTAAGTTAAGAAGCCTTTTGTAATCTTAGGTTTCACAATTGAGATCTGAGAAGTCTCGTTCAGTGCAATTGGGAAGACTTGGATGGAGTCATTAATGGTCTTTGTTCTATGATGCCCATGCTCTGTTCTATGGAACACTAACACCAGGCTGCATAACGACCCCCACAATCTCGTTGATCGGTCGTTGATCAAATCACAAGATAATTCCCCACAAACCAATAACTACTAGCTAGGGCAAGTAGGGGTCGAATCCACAGGGAGAGGATAATTTCTTCACTAATCAATTATATTAAACAGAGTAATTTGAAAGAAGAGGTTCTAGTAATTCTAAATTAAAACTAACAAAACAAATTAAGAGCAAGTAAATTGAGTAATTAACTATGTAAAACAAACCTCCAATATAGAATCTATTTCACCCTTGACAAGATTAACATGGATCATCGACACAAAACATGAATTTGATATTAATTGTCAATCAATCAAGCATCATAAATTATTCCAAAGTAGTATATATCCTAAGACGTAGGCTTCAACTTTCCTTAGAACAAAATAATCCCCCTAACATCTTAAACAACTCCACTTAAATAATTGGTATAGGAACAAACGTGATGCTAATTCCAACATGCTAAGAAGATTAAACCGCATCTCGCTGACAATTAACCTCTAATGTTATAATCTATGGTTTCAGCCCTTCATATAACAAGCATTAGGTTTTATTAATCCACATGAATGATAAATCAATACCAAACTTGCCTACATCAATTTCCATCTCGGCCTAAAGATTTCAACAAGGTTTGATATCCCATTGAACCTAGGACTCCTAGAATTACAATTTTACTTGGACCAACTTTAGCTTGACTCAAGCTACTTGAATCTAATTTTAGCATTTATATCATCAAGATAAGTAGGCCTCCAAATCCATCAAAATATAAATACATAAAATGAAGTATAGAGATAAGAAACATATTCAAGTGGAAATCAAATTATTAAGAATAAAAGTCTCCCCATAAATTAAATGTCAAGAGATCAATAAGATTCTACATTGGAGAAATAAAAGATTAGCTACTCATGAATTGAATAGCCATCAAAAGGAATAGAAAAACCTAAGTATGGCCGGCGGCTCCTTGCTTCAATCTTCAATCAAAATCGCCAACTCTCTTTTCTAGAGAGAAAAGGTGACTATTTATACTAGAGACTTAGGGTTAACTTAACCTAGGACAAGATAGTAATTTAAACTCATTAAACCACCTTTAATTGGGTTTAAAGTCGTTCTCCAGGTCTGGGCTAACTCTTAGTACCGAATTAGGGTTTATGATATCATCTTGGGCTTGGTTCATGGGCTTTCCAAGGTCCAACATGTCTGCAGAAACTTCAGGGGCATTTTCGTCCACGATAACAGCAAAACTGGGCTTCGAGCGAAACACGAAAGTTGTATATCCTGAAGCCAGCTTTCCAACGGTTACTCATACGCCTCCAACGAAGCTCTGGATCAAAAGTTACGGCCAAAATACAGAAGGGTCGCCAAAGAAGGAAACAAGTGAAGAGGCTTCAAGGTGAAAACACACATGGCATGCGGATGTGCGCGCGGAGCTGACCCCCGACTCCCCCTGGGCGCCCATGTCGCAGGCCTGAGCGCCCAGGGCGTTGGCCTCAGGCCCCAGGTCTCCTGCGCCCATGCTGGTGCTGGTGGCTCGTCCGACTAGCGCTGGGGGCCCATGTGGTATGCTTGGCGACCCATGTGGTTTGCCTCGCGACCCTTGTACTCCAGTGCTATGACACTTCTTGACATGTGTTCTTGCCTTGAATTTCAACCTTGCTCCTTTGCTTCTAACTCTTGAAAATCAATCTTATGATGATAAAATTGACTCTTCAAGCTCTTCAATCACGATCATATTGGCTCCATTCTTCCTCCAAATTGTCCTTGGAAAATATTTGTGTAAATAATCATCCAAAAAGGCTCCAAAAAGGCACAAAAGTGGTGATTTTGCACTTTTCTTCCCTTTAACACCTATAAACGCAAATATACCAAATACAAGGCGTAATAAAGCATAAAATACCCAAAAAGCATATGAAAATGACCATAAAAAGATGCATAATTTTGGTCTGATCACTCACATCAAGATTTACAATCAGGCCCGAGAAAGAAACAAACAACAAGAGTTTTACACACTTGCAACATTTTGAAAGTTATTAGATTGTGCAGGCACAGTAATGAAATGATTACATTTTATGAAAAGATACAGAAATTTTATTTGTAACCTTAGCTATAACAATCAAATGTTACACAACAATTATATACAATGTGGAAGAGATTTGGTTAGATGAATATAGATATTGCAAGGAGTCTTGGCGCCAAAAATCATGCAAAACTGAGTCTGGGCCTCGAAACGAGTTTTTAGCCAAAAATCGTGATGTACACGATTTCGGCTAAAATTTTGCAAAAATTAACCCGACAGAATTTTCCTCAATTTTTGGTCATGATACTCATAAAATAATATATAATTCAACACCAAAAAGATTGAAAGGGTTTTAACGCTTCTAATATAGTTTTCTCTATTTTTCCAAATTAATTTCTAATCAAATGAAAACATGATTGAGATGCTCGTAAAAATAAATTCTTAAATCCAAAGTAGCTTAGATTTTGTTAGATGAATATTGATATTTCAATGACTCTTGGCGCCAAAAATCATTCAAAACAGAGCTGGGGCCCCGAATCGCGTTTTCAGTGAGAAACCGCACGAATTGGGGTAAAATTTTGCAAAAATTGACCCGAAACATTTCTCATAAAATTTTGGCCACAATACTCATAAAAAATATATAACTAAACGCCAAAAATATTGAAGGGCTTCTCTCGCTTATCATATCATTTTTTTCCTTTTTTTCTGAATTAATTTCTAATTAAATTGAAACCGGATTGAGATGCTCATAAAAACAAATCCTTAAATCCAATGTAACTGAGATTTCGTTAGATGAATATAGATATTTCAATGATTATTGGCATCAAAACTTATGCAAAACTGCGATTGGACCCCGGAACGTGTTTTTAGCCAAAAACCGTGATGGTTAGTACAATATTTCGGCAAAAAATTTGCAAAAATTGACCCGATATAATTCTCCTCAATTTTAGGCCACGATACTCATAAAAAATATATAATTCAACACCGAAAATATTGAAACGCTATTGATGCTTCTAATATCGGTTTTCCTTTTTTTCCAAATTGATTTCTAATTAAATTGAGACATGATTCAGATGCTCGTAAAAACAAATCCTTAAATCCAATGTGGGTAAGATTTGGTTTGATGGATATAGATATTTTAATGAGTCTTGGCGCCAAAAATCATGCAAAACAAAGTCGGGGCCCCGGAACGCATTTTTATTCACAAACCTTGACCTTGGTGGTTAGTACACGATTTCGGGTAAAATTTTGCAAAAATTGACCAAATATAATTCTCCTCAATTTTTAGCCACGATACTCATAAAAAATATATAATTCAACACCAAAAACATTGAAAGACTATTGACGCTTCTAATATCGGATTTCCTTTTTTCCTGAATTTATTTCTAATTAAATCGAGACATGCATGATTCAGATGCTCATAAAAACAAATCCTTAAATCCAATGTGGGTAAGATTTGGTTAGATGGATATAGATATTTCAATGAGTCTTGGCGTCAAAAATCATGCAAAACAGAGCCGGGACCCCGGAACGCATTTTTATTCAGAAACCTTGGTAAAATTGCCAAAATTGACCCAAAATATTTCTCATCAGTTTTTGGCCATAATACTCATAAAAAATATGTAACTTAACGTCAAAAATATTGAAGGAATTTCCATGCTTCTAATATCGTTTTTCCTATTTTTTCCGTACTAATTTCTAATTAAATCGAAACCGGATCGAGTTGCTCGTAAAAACAAATCTTTAAATCCAATGTAACTCAGATTTCATTAGATGAATATAGATATTTCATTGGGTATTGGCGCCAAAAAACATGCAAAACTGATTTGGGGCACTGGAATGCGTTTTTAGTCAAAAACTGTGACGATTAGTACACGTTTTCATCTAAATTTTTGCAAAAAAATTAACCGGAAGTTTGCACTCAATTTTTAGCCACAATATTCATAATACATATATATGTAATTCAATTCCAAAAAGATTGAAGGGCTTTTCACGATTCTAAGATCATTTTTCCTATTTTTTCCGAAATAATTTCTAATTAAATCAAAAGAAAATTCATATGTTCGTTAAAATAAATCCTTATATCCAATGTGAAAGAGATTTGGTTAGATGAATATAGATATTGGGAGAAGTCTTTGCGCCAAATATCATGCAAAACTGAGCATGGGCCTCGGAACGAGTTTTTTTGGCAAAAATCGTGATGATTAGTACACGATTTCGGCTAAAATTTTACAAAAATTAACCCGACAGAATTTTTCCTCAATTTTTGGTCACGATACTCATAAAAAATATATAATTCAACGCCAAAAATATTGAAAGGGTTTTCACGCTTCTAATATCGTTTTTCCTATTTTTCCAAATTAATTTCTAATTAAACCAAAACATGATTGAGATGCTCGTAAAAACAAATCCTTAAATATAATGTAGCTGAGATTTCGTTAGATAAATATTGATATTTCAATGACTCTTGGCACCAAAAATCATTCAAAACAGAGCTGGGGCCGCGGAACACGTTTTCAATGAAAAACAGTGATGGTTAGTACACGAATTCGGGTAAAATTTTGCAAAAAATTGACCCGAAACATTTCTCATCAATTTTTGGCCACAATACTCATAAAAAATATATAACTCAACGCCAAAATATTTAAGGGCTTCTTACGCTTATCATATCATTTTTCCTATTTTTTTCCGAATTAATTTCTAATTAAATCGAAACCGAAATTGAGATGCTCATAAAACAAATCCTTAAATCCAATTTGGAAGAGATTTGGTTAGATGAATATAGATATTGCAAGGAGTTTTGGCGCCAAAAATCATGCAAAGCAGGGTCGGGGCCCCGAAATGCGTTTTTAGTCAAAAAAAAAAACTGTGATGATTAGTACATTGTTTCGGCTAAAATTTTGCAAAAATTGACCCGAAAACTTTTCTCCTCAATTTTTTGCCACAATACTCATAATAAATATATAAGTCAACGCCAAAAAGATTGAAGGACTTCTCACACTTCTAATATCGTTTTTCCTATTTTTTGCTCGAATTAATTTCTAATTAAGTCGAAATATTAAGATGCTCATAAAAACAAATCCTTAAATCCAATGTAGCTGAGAGTTTGTTAGATGAATATAGATATTTCAATGGGTCTTGGCACCAAAAATCATGCAAAATTGAGCCGGGGCCCCGAGACGCACTTTTTGCGAAAAACCGTGATGGTTAGTACATGATTTCGGCTAAATTTTTGTAAAAATTTTAACCGAAAGTTTTTCCCTCAATTTTTAGACACAATACTCATAAAATATATATAATTCAACACCAAAAATGTTGAAGCACTTTTCACGTTTCTAATATCGTTTTTCCTAATTTTTTTCCGATATAATTTATAATTTAATTAAATCGAATTAAAATTCAGATGTTCATAAAAACAAATCCTTAAATCCAATGTAGATGAGATTTTGTAAGATAAATAAAGATATTTCAAGGAGTCTTGGCACCAAAAATCGTGCAAAACTAAGCCTGAGCCTAGAACGTTTTGTCAACCAAAAACCGTGATGATTAGTACATGATTTCGGGTAAAATTTTGCAAAAATTGACCCAAAACATTTCTCATCAATTTTTGGCCATAATACTCATAAAAATACATAACTTAACTCCAAAAATATTGAAGGGTTTTTCACGCTTCTAATATCATTTGTCTTATTTTTTCCGAATTAATTTCTAATTAAATCGAAATCGGATCGAGATGCTTGTAAAAATAAATCCTTAAATCCTATGTAGCAAAGATTTCGTTAGATGAATATAGATATTACATTGGGTCTTGGCGCCAAAAATCATACAAAACTGAGCCGGTGACTGGAACGCGTTTTTAGCCAAAAAAATATTTAAAGGCTTATGAATCATTTATGAGACCTGTCAAAGGGTCAATGTTTTGGCCATAGAAGCAGATGGAGAAAGTTGTAGCTCCACTAGTGAAGATCAAAAAAGGTAGAAGGAAACCGAGAGGGGAAAGGAAGCTCATGAAGGTCGGAAACCCTTTGACATGACTAAATTTCACAAGCGGAGTGACTAAATTGACCGAATTAAACCTGTAAGTACCGAGACTAAATTGATTGTTTTTTAAGTAAATGGACCAAATTAACTTTTCTTGTAATTACAAGGACCTACCAAGTATTTTAACCCTAATTAATATTAGTTAAACTTTGATCTCAAAAAAAGAAATTAACCCACATTTTAATTGTTTCTTCCTAAAAAAAACAGCATACATAACAATTTAGATATTTTCTTGTCATGAGTTCCTGATATTCAATAATCATATTGCATGCGCTAGATCTAAGAAGCTCTCTTAGTTGGTATTTTCAAGCAGATCGAAGGAAGAGATTTGAAAAAATTACTGTAATATCAATATCAAGTTTGTACTTTCATTAGGGGTCGTTTGGCATCGTTTTCGTTTTTCTGTTTTTTGTTTTTGTTTTGTTTTCGTTTTGTTTTTGTTGTGCTGTCAATTTTTGAAAACAAAAACATGTTTGGATATACAATTTGGTTGTACGTTTTTAAATAAAAAAAGTTTTTAAAAAATGGTTAAAAAGCATGTGAGTTACTGTTCACCATTGTGCTTCTGTGTTTTGGAAAAATATGAAAACACAAAATTTTTGCTTCCACTTTTTTTCCAAAACACTGCTTCTGTTTCCAAAATTTTTGAAAACAGAAACAGTTTGTCAAACATGTTTGTAACCGACGGAGAGGCTGGTCCGAATACATGTGCCAACTGTTGTGGATAGATGCATATGCCACATTGCCACGTGTTCCTCCCTTCATTTGCCACGTATTCTTTTAGATACATCCCCCGTTTTTACTTTAACTTTTAGAAGAGACCGAATTTAATTAGAAACTCGTCGCATCCATAAGGACCGGTAATCCAACGGTCCAGATCATTTCTTCCCCTTCCTTAAAAGAGGCTTAGGCTCTTACCCTAGTTCCTACTCTCTCTGCATTACAAAAAAAAAAATCCATGTGAAGGAAAAAAAAATCATGAAAGATGGTTGTGGAATTTGCAAGGTCAAAGAAGATATATATAGTATTTGAAAAACTGGGGAAATGAGAGTAAGAGTGCATAATCAATGAAAGCGAAAAGAATGATGAGTTATGAGATAGTGGTAAAGGGTGGCTTCGTTAACAAGAAAAAGATAGGCATCGAAGATCAATTGAAGGAAATGCCTAAGAAAAAACAGAAGGTGAAAGAAGAAGAGGAGGAGGGATCGGAGAGTACTGTTACGTGCACATCACATGGGTTGATATCGGTGATCGGACGGCGGAGAGTGATGGAAGACGCCGTGACAGCGTCGGTTGGAGAGATAGAAGGGTACGACTTTTACGCTGTGTATGATGGGCACGGAGGGGCGGCGGTGGCTACCACTTGTCGTGACAGACTGCACCGGCTGCTGGAGAAGGAGGTGCATGAAAGGACACGTAGAGGGAAGGAATTGGATTGGGAGAAGGTTATGACAACTTGTTTTGCAAAGATGGACGAGGAGGTAAGTGGAGATGGTAGTGATCAGCAGCGTGAGGCGGAGGATGTGGTGATAAGAACGATGGGGTCGACGGCGGTGGTGGTGTTGGTCGGGAAGCAGGAGCTGGTAGTGGCCAATTGCGGTGACTCAAGAGCGGTCCTCTGTCGTGGTGGCACCGCGGTTGCTTTGTCTCGTGATCATAAGGTGATGTGTCAATTAATTACTACTTTGTCTTATGCATATATAGTATCATCCAAGAATTATTACATGCACGGATTTCCACCATGTTTTTTTTTACAGTTACTAAAACCCTACTAAACTACTAATAAGTTACTAAATTTAGGAACTTACTTATAAATCTTATCTAGTTAAGCTTGTGCTAACCCTGTTATTAAATTTATGTCTAAATTTTATGAATAATTGTGAGTTGTCACAATTTTATTAACAAATTGGTCAGGACATAGATGACGTGACATGAATGACATGACATAAATAACGTGACGGAACTGATCCATCTAATAAATTCTCAGTACCATTAATCCCTAATGAAATGATTAGTGAACAATTAGGAGTTAATCTTGAATAATAATGTCAACGTCATTTACGTTGGCCAAATAATTTAGGAAAAAAATGTTGGATTGAATGCTTTTTGAACTCCAAATATGTTCCAAGTCATCATATCTTCTTCAATTGGAGAGTCGAGGGAATTACATTCATGTGTCTTTAATAAAAAACATTTTAATTGTCTGGTTTTTCTTCAACAGCCTGATAGACCTGATGAAATGGAGAGAGTGGAAGCAGCTGGAGGAAGGGTCGTAAACTGGGATGGAAGTCGTGTCCTAGGCATTCTTGCCACTTCAAGATCAATAGGCATGTGAAAAATCCATAGTATATCAATTTTTTCGATGTTTAAAAAAATTTAGTTAAATTTAGTTCGAAAATTGTTCATAAAATTTACAATCTGATACACAGGAGATCAATATTTGAAGCCTTATGTGATCTCAAAACCAGAGGTCTCTGTTATTGAGCGAACTAAGGCTGACACCTTCATTGTATTAGCAAGTGATGGGCTGTGGGATGTTGTTTCTAATGAAATTGCATGCGAAGTTGTGAAAAGATATCTTGATGGACAAATAAAGATGAGATTTCCGGAAGGATGTTCCGGCGGCGATCGGGCGGCAGAGGCGGCAGCAGTGCTAGCCGAGTTAGCTATGGCTCGAGGGAGCACAGATAATATCAGTGTCATTGTAGTTGAGTTGAGAAGGTGAAGCTCCTCAGCTTCTTTTTTTAAGTCTGACATTTCTCAGTTTGGCATTAGTCTTTTTTCTTTTCTTTTCTTTTTTTTCTATTTTATCTCTGCTTTAAAGTTGTATCCCCTGAGATGTGAAGTTTGTTCTGCTATAGCATTACGATTGTTCTTTCTGATGCATAGTTTGATAGAACATTTTCAGTTTTGATGTAAGGAATAAGAATAAAATGTAATTAAATATTCATATATAATTAATTAGAAGTTTATAATGCTTCAATGATTTTCTTTTGCTTATGATTATTTTGGAGACATTGATTTATCTTTCTTTTGGTGGGCTGCTTTGCAATGGCTCTGTTTCATGTTGGATTTCCAGTTTCTGTATTCCAGTGTTTTATCAGGAAATTTCCATAAAGAATGATTCTTTACAAAAAAATACACAAATGGATTTTGGAATTGAAACTTAGAACAGGAGAAGAGAGACAAAATATTGCTTTGGCAAACTGTATTTATAATATGGGGAAAATATAAAATGCTGCAAAGTTTGCAGCATAACAAGTTTAACAACACTGAAGGAAGAAGGAAATCAGCTGTGCTTTGAAGTACAAAGAAAAAACAGACTCCTTGCAATCTAATTGAGAAGTAGTCATTTCTTTACTTCTCAAATTCTCACTCTTTTCATGGTCTCTCTCAAACCTATCTATTAGATATAATAACTAATGAAGTAGAGGAGAAAGAGGATGAGCACTGCTTTTTAATTTGTCTCTTCACTCCTTTCTCCTTCCATCTTCAATGTTATTTACCCTAATATAATAATATTAGCTAAAATCCTAAGTAAATAACAAATCAACAAGTAAAGTTGAAATTTCCCAAACAAGAAAAAGGAAAGGGAAAAATGCAAAAAAAAAAAAAAGGACCTTTTCTGGACTGCATTTCTGTATAGCTGCACAATTCTTACACGACAAACCCAGAAACTATGTGGAGGTTACTCTGTTCTTGCAATGTTCTTCCTTTCTTAAGCCAAGTTGTAGCTTGAAACTGAGACAACAGCAGGAGTAGTGGAATGAATGTATACAAACTCGAGACTCTTTCCGGCTGGTAAAGAGTTGATCCATGAAGGAAAACTGTAAGAGTTGCCAGACTTGGTGAGACCCCATAGTGGACCATAAAGCTTTGATATAGAAAGCTGGAGATTTTTCAGAGTCTTGTATGACTTGTTGGTAACTATTATGGAGTATCTGTAGTAAGTTTTTCCCTTGTTATTCCAGGAAGCTGTCATTTTCTGCTGAATGGTAATTGGACTAGAAGATTTGACTGCAAAACAAATTCCCCAAGTCAGATATTGCCATTTAATAGCTTCTTGTAATGAAAAATAGAACCACACAGCCCTTAACCAATTAGAGAAGCAGAAATATACCAGGAGTTGGAGTCAATTTGGGCATTGGTGCCGGTTTTGGCTTGGAAACAACAGGTTTAGGAACTGGGGCAACTGGTTTTGGCTTGGAAACAACAGGTTTAGGAACTGGGGCAACCACTGTAGGAAAAGCCAATGTCACAATCATCAGAATTGATGGAAAATTCATTAGAAAAGGTAAGAATAAACAAACTTATGGTTATGGCGATATAAGCTATATATATACCTGGAAGGAGCTGGTTATAACCGCTATGACCACCGGCAAGTCTAGCCAAAATGCCAAGAAGAGGAGCATTGTTATAGGTAGCAGGCTCAGTTTGCTCATAGTTATCCCTTTCATCAGCAAAGTTATCATAGGCATCAGGGCCTCCAACAACGGCACCGGTGAGAACATTAGGATCACTTGCTTTCCTTGAATACCAAGTGGCATAGCCTTGTCGGCAGGCAACAAAAGTAGGATTGACCTTGATTGAAACAATTGAAGAACCGCGGTGATGAACTTGACGCGGGTAATTGTTCCCATAACCAACCATGTAACTTGTAGCTCTTGGGTTGTCTCCAAGAAGGTAGTCCACCTGAGAATGTAACATTTTGTCAAAACATTAGATAACATGTTAATTTAAAGGCTAAACTTAGGTTAAAAATAATACATAAAAAAGAGATGAGCAAGTCACCTGAGATTTGGCAAAGGAAAGAAGTTCAGTTGGTGCAACATTGCCAGCAGCACATTTCAAGGTTCCCCTAGAGGAAGTGAGATAGTCCGAGTAAATAGTGGCCAAGAAGGAAGCACTAGTCACAAACTGCATGTTGTTCCATCTCTGTCGGAAAATCAAACCACCGGGAGTCTTCTGAACGTTGCGGCTACCCTTTCCGATCAATGAACACATGAAGTACTCTGCCTTCTGATGGTACCTCTCAAAAACTGGTGCATGCATACCAGCTTTACCTTGCATCAAGAACTGCAAACATACTCCACTTAATCAGCTAATCAAAACTTCTAATCGTCATTGTCTATGATTAACAACTAATTACTAAATATTTATTGATGAGACAGAACAAGTGATTGTTGACAATGGGTGGGGCTAATAATACCTTGGCGACAAGGGTCTGAACCCCAGCGTACTTGACATCCCAACCGAACTCGGTCATGGCCCAGCCGGTTCCACCCATGGCATCACCATTCTTTCCAAGATAGTTCAAGTAGTACTGATTGTTACTAGCTTGGTACAGCCATGCAGCGGCCCACAACAATTCGTCCTACACAAAGTTCCAATTTCAGAATTTATTAATTTGTACCAACATCCCATGTTCTAAACATTAATCAAAATTCCGTTTACACTTACATTAACAATAAGAAACCAAAAAAAAAAAAATGAAATTTAATATGCTTACATTGTAGCCACTGACGGATCGATAGTACTTTTGAGCAACTGTGATGCTGCTATCATATTTGCCTCTGTATTTATCAGCAAATTCGAATAGCTGAAAAGAAAAAACAAATTTCAATTAGTATTAACTAAGTCAATTGATTACTGGTATAATGTTTTTATTTTCTTTTATTTTATTTTGAAAAGTTTGTTAGACTACATTAGTAGCTAATGGATGATGTGATGGGTAGGTACAGTAATATGAGTGAAGCATCAAGGGTAGTTTGGGAATGGGGTTTTACTTTAGGAGCACCGACAGCGTTGGCACGTGAGCAACGACTCACTGATTGCGCTTTTAGCGGATCAGTACAATGGACGGTTAAGATCTGCTAGTACGATAGATCTGTACGGTCCAAAGACTATTGCCCGTGATGGACGGGGCTAACTTTAGTTTAGGTGATTCTCATCTCATGATCCAAATTATGCGCCGAAAAATTGTTTTACCCGCATTTAAATTTCAGTTCCAGACAAGAAATACCAGTACCCTCAAACGACACCGTTCCCTCTCAAGTAGTTAGAGAATAAAAAAATCCAAACAAACAAATGCGCAAAACATTTCTCTCGCTAATAAAATACTCGAGTGTTTTAATAAATAAAGGTTTTTACTTTTTAATGCATTTAAAACACTCCGCCTTGTTCTTCCAACAAAGATAGTGGCGATATTAAATGGGTGCAAACTTGGGGCAGCCAAGTTGCACAGTTGCAATTTTCAGAACTGACAAAAAAGCGATGCAGCGTAACTACCTGTATTTACTACGGCCCACGAAAACTTTCTGCTAATTCCAGTATTTTTTTTTTATTGTGCTAAAAAAAAAGTTTAGTAATGGTGCACCGAGAATGGGTCAGTTAAAACAGAGACTGTTGTTTAGTATAGTATACCTGATAGGCGTGGCGGAGTAGCTCGGCGGAATATGCAGGGTTAGAGCGGTGGAAGACAATTGAGGCAGCAGCCATGGCGGCTGCGGTTTCACCGGCGAGATCCGACCCGGGGTTGCTTGGGTCGATCTTGTAAGCACGACGGTCGGTGGTCATGTCCTCTGGTCTTTGCCAACAGTAGTGGTCAGTGTTACCATCTCCCACCTATAATCAGGACGAACCGTAATGAATCTTCACTTAAATTTTTAAGTATAATAAGACCCACCACATTAAATTAGTTGTCTAGCAAAACATAACACTCAACCCAAGCTTAAGATCCGTTTTCCATTTCTTACTTCTCTGCCCTCTTTTTTAATTCATTCATTCCCTTGTGTTTAAAGAAATTAATTACTACTACTAAATTTTCTAACTAATAAATTAATATTTTAATATGCAAGTGTTACTATCAAGTGGTGGTTTTCAAAGAATTGGACACATAAGTGACAAAATTATAGTACTAGTAGTGTTAAGCAAAAAAATTAAACGGAATAAAAAAGGAGGGAAGCCGGAAGAATACCTCGCCGTAAAGGACATAAGGCTCGGGGTGAGCTTTGATCAAATAGTCAGTTCCCCACTTAATAGCTTCCATGGCGTGACCGAGTTCTCCATTTTCAGCCATTTGCTTTCCGTACTCAATAATGCTCCAGGACATCATTGTTATTGTAAATGCCATGGGCAACCCAAACTTTACATTGTCCCCTGCATCATAGTACCCTCCTACTAGATCCACCTAAGAAAATTTCACAACCATTTTCAACGAATTAGAACCATAATTTTCAAATCAAAACTAAGACATCTGAAACAGAAGTAACGTTTTAGTTTCCAACTATTTTTTTTTGGTAGAATTGACTGAGTAAAGAAGTTTAACGGTTTGGGGAAAATGAGAGTGGAACTTTACTTACCCCACTAGCCTTGCCGTCATTCAAACCGGAATTTGCCCTCCATGTGACTCTCTGGTTATGAGGAAGGTAACCAGATCTTTGAGCTTCAAAGAAGAGAATGCTCTTACTAAGAGCTTGATTGTAGTCATGTCCAGCAAAAGCAAAAGGAAGACAGAGTAGCAGAAACAGGGGAGCCATTGAAATGAGTCTCATTAACTTCTCCATGTATTAACAGTTATAGAAGACACAAATCAAGTTTGAATTTAAGCAAAAACAGAGGAAAGAAAAATGACAGATCTGTTTCTGCTGCAGAGTTTTTGTATACTGCAAAATGGGATTTCCTTCAACTTTCTAAAACAGAGGAGAGAAACCCATTGTGCTATAAACACAGAAAATGCAGTGTAATTAGAAAAGAGAAAAAAGAAAAGTAATGTGGGAATATAATTAAAACTGCTTATAAACCCACCAAGAAGAGAGACTGATAAAAGAGAGAGAGAGAGGGAGCGGTGAGATTGGGAATTGTGAGAGGAGCTTAAGCCTCTATATATTGTGGAGGGAAGGAAGCTACCAAGAGGTTAGAAATAGGCAGAGATCAATAAATGAAAAATATTTTATTAAATTTAAATTTCTTTTCCTAAATTAAATTTATTTTCTCTTTTGGAGGAGAGGAAAACGGTTGAAAAAAGAAAAGAACAGAGTCATGTGGGTGTCTCTGGCTTCCTGCCCTGGCTCTTTACTGGGAAGGGTCGGTGTGGATTTAATGTATTTTCGGGAAGAAAAACTGAAAAAGAAAACGAAAAAAAAAAAAAGGGAAAGAAGAAAATTAATAGCCTCCTTAGTCCTTAGTATCAAGAATTACCCAAACAGGTAAGGAAAAAAAAACAGAGCTTGCAGGGTTGAGTCAAAAATATAAAAAATAGGAGGAAAGCCCAGAAGGCCAGAATCTGTCTCCTGTTTCTTCCGAGAAGTAATATGTCCAAAGTGCCCCTGAAGTTTTCCTAAAATGCCACGTGGTATTTGCTGGGCCAACATGCAGCGACGAATCTTGCTTGTGGTTAAAAGAAAAATAAAATTAGTGGTACAGCTTTGCCAAATGCCTAATTATTTCGGCGTAACTTTGGATTATGGCTTGTAATAACAAGGCATACAAAGTTTGAATTTTTGAAATTAAGTTGACCTAATTAATGCAATCAAACCTTACAGCCTTACTTCAAGTTTGAACTTGTAATTTTTTTTTAAACTAATCTTTCTGTCTTTCTGCAGTTCTGCCAGTTTGTTTGGCCATCGAGGAGGTATGGGGAAATTGCAAAACCTGAAACTTATATTCAATTTTGTTTTTATATCTCAACTCTCCAATTTTAGTGAACTAAAATTAGTAGTGTTTTACATGTGCCATTGGTTAAATGATTATAAGAACAACTAACGACCAAAGCATGATAATGATTGATTTAATTTCAAGATTTTGCTAACATGCCATAATCCTTCAAAAATGTTCCTTTTATAGCAAAAGTGTTAGACAAAGTGCAGAGTGCTTATCATTAGAATTTACTCCTATTAAATTAACAGACATGAGAGGTATTGAACTCAAGACTTTTCGAGATGAATTTTAATCTCTAATCATTTCAATTAGAATGGAAATTCAATTCCTAACCAACATTAACTTTTCGAATTTAATGAAAAAAGTGAATTAAGAATACGGATAACTACTTGCATACATCGGTTAACCACACCCTTCTCCGGTATTATTGGAGTAAAATTTGTTGCTAAGCAATAATACAGTACTAGTAGATTAGATACACCAAAAAAAAAAAAAAAAAAAAAAAAAAAGTGACCCATCTCTCTCCCTAGCTCTACTACCCATTAACTGAAGAGGGTTAGATAAATGAATGCAAAGCCTAAAATTTCAACTAAATCCATTATTTTGTCCAGCTAAAAGAGATTCAGGTTTTAAACTTGGAAGGTGGTGATCTTCATCTCAACATGTGGGAAAAATGGTGCAGCATTTATAAATTGTATCAAATGGAGCAGAATCACTGTACTCAGCAAATTAAAAATTAAGAGACCATAAAACTTGCAGGTGCAGAAATCTTGCACAGGCACTCTAACTATACATTTTAAATATATAAAATTGTTTAGCAGTATTTTTTAAAAAATACTATAAATAGAGAAACAGGCTTTTATTAGTTGGATATTTGTGTCCTGAAATCCAGTTTGTAACAATAATATTTCTTAACACCAAGAAAGATGGGAGCCCTCAGCCATGAATCTTCCGGGCAAATCACAAATTGCAGAAGCTAATTAATTTGCCTGTTTGTATCCGTTACAAGTTATGAATATAATATTTTAGGGAATTTGAATTACTGCAACATTTTCTTAAATAATTGAAGTATTTGCAGCAATTAATTCGATTTCAAACTCATACCAATTAATTTATGAGTTTGAATTACTCAATCCATCATTTCAAACTCATCATCAGTATCAGATTTACCCTAAATCAATGATTAAAAAATTTTGCCTAAACAATTCCATTTAATCACTCATATGTTCAAAAGTTAAATTTATAAATCGACTCATCCCCTCCTTTTCTTTTTTCTTTATCTGGAGAAAGAGAGGAATTCTAGACTCTTTTAGTAGAAGACTCGAATAAATAAAGTCGTTTTTAAGCAGATTGCTGAAGCTATTCCATGTAGATTATATGGTTTGGAGCATGCTAAGAAAGACTACATCAATATTCTTCCTTGTACTATATGGGATCTTTATATACCCAAACTTTTATGATGCATTTTTTTATTGTTAGATTGTTGCTACTATGTAGCATCTATCTCTTTGTAGTGAGTCTGAATTACAGCTTTACGGATAAATAAAATTATTTACTTATAAAAAAAAATCACCACTAGTAAATTTGGTATGAGGTAACAGAAGCATAGGTAACCAGTTAAAATAAAAATTAATAATACTGTCAGAAATTCATAATAAATTACTTTGCTGATTGAAAAGAAAGGTTTAGGTTATAGCATTAACCATGAACCTAACATGCAGAATATGATTAATTTTGACAACCTAACCACGTTAAGATTAAATTACAAACATTTTAGTTTAAGGCAAAAGGGCAAGAAATAATACAAACGCCAAACGGGGAGCTGTTTTAGAAGCATGGGAACGTGGCGGTGTATGTATGGAAACGCTTGGCTTCTGAAGCAGAATCACCAAAGAATGGCGGATTCGCAAAACCAGACAACCCGACAAACAACAACACTCGCCACCATTTAATTTCTCTTCTGGAAATTCAATTTTTATAAAGTCCACCGACACTATCCGGTAAATCAAATTATTTCATTCGGTATGAAGGAAATTATCAAGGGCATTTATGTCAAATCAGTTGTGTACGATGACCATTTTGGTTTTGATTATTTTACTGAATTATTAAATCGATTTAAAAAAAAGTAGAAAAGAAAAATGAAAAAAAGAGAGAAAATGACAATGTAAGATGTGGTCAAAAAGAGGGGTCCTCTGTCAGGGCGCTTTATTCCCAACCGCAATCAACGGTCTCCGCCGAAAAAGAGATAAAATCTTTAATTTCTCTATTTTTTAAAGAGAAAATTTTGTCCTTTTGCCTTTTTTATTTTCCTATTTCTATTTTAGAAAAGAAAAGGTAAAAAGTTTTAATATTAGAGCAAGGTTAAAAACAAACAAGTGTGGACACGTAATGCAAGTCAAAGAGGCAAGCCTCCGCAATGACCGGTTAACGCCGGTTCGATCACGGCTTCGGCATCACTTCCTAGCCAAAAAAGGCCACCGGTTGTCGGGGTTAGTTAGTTTCATCAACCCCGCGAAGTACCGTCTCGACAAAAGCCCAACTAACCAGTAAATCTCCGTAAAAAGCCACACAACCTCAGTTCAGATATCGCCACGTCATTGTTAAAGCCCCCACTAATTTTCGGTTCCAATTTACGTGGCAATATCTCATAGGTGCTACTTTTAATTTTTTTTTTTAAAAAAAACATCCTAGCTTATATTTCGAACAAATTCACGAGTACAAAAAAGACTTGCAATTGGGAAAATAATCGTCTGAATTATTAAAGGCTAAATCGAGGTTTTAGATGTTTTGCTCTTAGTATTATTTTAGACATTTTGATCATGGAACTTTTATTTTGAGACTCTTTTACTCTCTCGTCAACAAAATTATGTCACCTCAATATGGCGTTTGTCAATAATAGTTTTATATTGTGCAACCCATTTAAATATCATGTTTATGAATAGTAACCAAAAAAATCCACATATCATTTTTTACGGATTTAGTTTGTTCACTTTAGCACGGTTAATGACTTAAGTGATGAAGTGAACAAAGGAGCTCCAAAAAATAAAAACTCGGGTCAGTATACTCACAATAACATTTTAAAAGACAAAATGTCCAGACACTACAAGTTTATGAGACAAAACGATCATTTAGGCAATTATCGAATGACTGATCTTGGTTGGTCACAAGACTCCCAACACTAATAACATTTTTACTCACTTGAAGACTAAAGTTGGAATAGAAAATTTCTTTTTGCAAAATCAGTAAAGTGAACACAAAATATCAAAAGGTTGCTACTTGCTACAACTATATACTAATAGTAACATTTTTTTTTTGGGTTGAAACTTGATAGTGGTGGAAAATGGGAGATGCTGTTGGGGGAATGAGGTATGAAAGTCCTGATTTGCTTTCACAAGTGGAACGCTTCTTTGTTGTTGTTGGTCAAGCGAAGGACACTGTCCCCCAAAATAATACCACTCGCTTTGCTTTTCCCTTTTGGTTCCTCTTTTACGGATTAGGTGGAATTTTCCCTTTTGAAAATCTGGGTAGTTTCCCACTACATCTTTGAATTAACCAATAACCAGAAAAAGATCTTCAAGTCATCACAGTTCACACTGTTGTCAATGTGATCCCAGACTCCCAGTGCCCTGCAGCCTACCAAGAATTCAAATTTGAAACACGAATTCGATTTATATTTATATAACAAAATTTGGGGAATATATGCCTAAATTAGTTAAACTTTTGGGTTCAATAATTAGATTGTTTTCCATTAATGAAAATCATGTATTTAGCGTAACTGCATGAATTTATATGTATAATATTGAAAGTTGAAACAGAGGTTGAGTTTTGACTTGGAATATGTAGTCTGGGATTTTACCTAGTTAAGTAATTTATTAGAATTTGTACGTTAATTAGTTCAATTTGCTAGCAGAGTTTCAGGATTGATCATGTGGTATCTTAGCTAATATGTTAGATTGTTCTGCACTCAAAATTCTGTGTTTGCTTAACAAAATAGATATGCTGAGTTGCTAAAGATTGAAAATTGAAGGAGTTTTGACTTGTTATAACTTATAACTGATCAATCTTGTATATGTGGTTAAGATTTTGATTATGTCAGAAGGATTTAAGTTTAAATGTACAAGTTTTCTTTTTCTTAAATCGGTCTATTAATATCATTTTTAATTTGTTGAGAAATATAATACTGACTTCACCTTGCCAAATAAACTTCTTTTAATTTTGGTCCAATTAATGAATTTCTATTCTGAAACTAGTTATTTTGTCAAATTGGCAAGTTGCAGGCAAGGGGCAACCAGTAGACATAGATAAATTCATATATATATTAGTGTACCTTAAGCTGCAAACAACTAGAAATCTTGTGTACAAAAAGAATACACAAAAAAGATGAAAAAGAAAGGAAAAACTATTTGGATTGAGCTTGAAAACGCATCCCTCTGATCAGTTTGAAACAGGCTAGGATGGGGCACTGACAAATAAAGAGAGAATATAGAATTATAGAAAGCTCAATTATGAAGAACAAGTAAAGAAAGGGATACGTGGGAAGAGAGCACTAGGAACATGTGCTATGAGATAAATGTGTTTCATCTCTGCCAGCCAGGGTCTCTTTCTCGCATCTAATTTTGGAAGAAACCAACGAAGGTTTGTGGGTTAATAAATTCCTAAAGCGGATGCTAATCATTCATGATCATGAGAAGATAAGATAAGGTAAGGTAAAACATCTTTGTCTTTGTTTTTACTTCTTTGAGTTCAAGGGAATAAAGTCATGTTGTCCAATGTTTAATTTAAGTTTTAACAAAGATTAGGTCAACTGGGAAGTGTTCAGTATCATTTAAACTTAATTTAGTAGGCTCGAGATAATGTACGATAGAGTTTTCTGTTATATGAGATTCGACACAACTCAACTCTAGTGGGGGTTTTTACGAAAAAGATTAGGGATCTCATTAACACGGGTAATTGACCAACAAAAAAGGACCAAAATTCCATAAACGTTAACAATTGACAAGCTAGACCTACTTTACTAATTTTATCAGTGCGTTGAAGCTTAATTGCAAATAATTAACAACTGATCAATTGAAAGTGATTGAATCTAATCTAAGTAAAGCATAAACAAGTCATTGTCATTTGATCTTGTTCACATCCCCAATTAGTACAATATTAAACCAATAAAGGGACATTCTCCTTTTGGACAGAGTTAAAGGACAAAGTTTTACTAGGATGATCAATATAGATTATAATTAGGCTTGAACACAAAAGGTTGATTAATTTTACATCATTTCAAGGGGGAATATTCTCCTATGTTAAGAGTAAAAGTTTCTCTTTATTGCTTAATCTAGTTAATTAGTTTAATTTGATATATTAATTTTTCATCATAATAATTAAGAGAGATATATATAGAAAAAGTTGAAAATGATGAGATTTGATTATTGCTAATAAAACTCCTTGGCCTGGTCCACCTTTAAGTTTATATAGAGAATTTGCTCTGCTTTTTTTAGGCTCGAAGTCAAATCTGTCCATATTAGAAGTACTACATATATTCCACTAATAAATCATATTTAAGGGTCGGTATGATTATAATTAGTTGTCTTTGTATGTAGTAAATCCTTCTGTACGACTTTGTTATTTTGTAATCTTGCAAATGTTGGTTTGCACTTCGTATTGGATCTCAATAAATTTCAAATGATTAATTGCTTAGCTATTTCCCACATCCTTACAACTTACAAGTACTACTATTTCAATTCACAAAAAAAGGCAAGACCATAGTTTTCACCGTCCAAAAAAGAAGCCAAAGTCAAGTACAAAGGGATTCCAATGTTCTTTACACATAACCATAGAGATTTTGATTCTGTCAAAAAAAAAAATTCTGTAAAAAAAAAAAAACCATAGAGATTTTGATTCATAAATTTGTTTAATTATATAGTGAATAACTCAACTTAAACATGAAAACATCATATATGTTTACTTATTATAATTTGTTGGCGTTTTACCAAAAAAAATTTGTTGGCTTAATAGTAATCACACGAAGAAATTTTCTAGGCCCACTTCCGGAAGCAACGGGACACCCACTTCCGGAAGCAAGTGGATAACACGTGGACAACCGAGTCTGGGGTGCAATAGGACAGAGCTGAGCTCTAATACCATGTTAAGCATCCAACCTAAAACCAATTGGTAATAAGTGGAGAAGCTCTTCATGTATATAAGACACACAGTCATGTCAAATATAACCAATGTGGATATTACCACTTTAACACAATTAAGTAATTATTAACCAACCGAAAAGCAGCATGTAATTGAGGAACCTTTCTTGTTTCTTGAACAAAACCCTCAACCAGCTCAAGAAGAGAAGAAAGAACGTTGAACAAGAAAGGAATTAATGAGAGTGTCTCAAAAGCTGTGGGAGACATGGACTCTTTTTTCTTTTTTCCATTCATATTTATTTATGATTAATTAATTAAAGATACAATTGAAATGATTTTGTATTTACTTTTGAGGCATGAAAGAAGCAAAGCCAAAGCACACATAAAAATATGTATATGATCCTTCACGATGATGCTAACTTTGTAAATATATATGGACCCCCCAACCCTAGGCAAGGGCACCTTCCCATGATCCAACACGCGTGCAAGAGGACAAGAGCCCTTTATCTACAGTTTTTAACTATGCTTTTGGAACATGTATGATGTATATGAGAAATGAAAAGGGCGGGCGCGGGCTTTCTTTTTCCTTATGGGAACCCCTAACGATAAGGAATTCAAGTAGTATTTGGAATGGAACCAGCTTCACACGTGCAAAATTAACCCTTCCAAGGGACAGATGGCCCTATGAAGATCTTTAGGTGATATTTGCATGTCTCCTATTGAGAACGATATATATAGAAGGTTAAAGCTTTTATTAATGGAGGGTGGGGGAAGGGGTCCCTTACCCTTCAATTCTCCGAGCTCCAACCTCCAAACAGAGAGGTTTTTGAGGATATTTCCAAGCCCCACAACCATCGCTTTTTAAACTTTAAATCCCATTTTTGAAGATTGTAGAAAAAGAACTATAGCTAGCAATCATTGCTTATCTATCTAGTAGTAATTTTTTTGGCTCACACCAATGAGTGATTGGATGAAGTGATAAACAGTTTGTTCTAATTTAAGCAGATTTCAGCTTTGAGATCTTGTGCGCGCAGCTTGTCCAATTGGTAGACTCACCCACCAAAATCAGATCCGTGATACAGATCGAATCCAGATTAGTAATAGCAAAATTCTGGTATTTTGTGAGTCAGAAGTGGAAGAAGTTATGTAAAATGATTTTTTTTTCTTTTGGAAATTTGAAATGTTTAAAAAATAAACCAGAATTTCATGGACTAAAATTTCATAAACCATTTGAAATTCATACATGTCAAAGCTAAATCGGTTGACCTTAGAGAAAAAAAAAATGGTGCTGAAATTTTCACACCATTTCTTTTATAATGTGGCCTGTTGGAAAGCGCAAATCATGGCAGATTAACATCAGGGGCAAACTGGACCGAGCATTGATCACGGAGACGGTCCGCTCACCCTCTTCTTTTTTCCTCTCAAAAATTGGTGATTATTGAATATGCTTATGCTTTTCTCTATAATTTCATGTTCCGTACCAGCTTGTAACCATTATTTGGATTGGAGCAGGTGAGACTTGAGAGGAAATAGTCTTTTTTTTTCCCATTCTCTCTTTTTAATTAAATTTTCTATTCTTTATGACTCCACTAATGCTTGAATTTTGTTTGTTTTGATAGAAATTTGATCGTTTTGGGGGTCAATTTAGTGGGAGCTTGATTAGTGCTATATTACAAAAGTGATTGAAACATTTAATATAAACCCTCTCTCATATAATTTCATTTTTTTTCTTGGACGCTATATAGAGATGGAAAATCTTGCAAAGATTTTCTTGCTCAACTAAATTAGTGTCACTATCCATATTCTATGATTTTTTTTGCTTCTTTATTTGTTGTAATATGATTCGTTTGCATCGATCATGTCTTAATTGTTCATAATAAAACAAATTATATGATTCAAACATTTCTTTTTGGTTAAGAAAAAAACAAGTTGCAAAATACTTAGAATTGTTTTAAATTTCTCTAGAGAAAGTGACTACTTAAGTATCAAACTCAAGATGAGCTTTCAACTTGATTAATATATAAAAACATTCAAACATTTCTTTGAACATAATATAAAGTTACTATGACCAAATCATGTACCATTAAAATCAATGGAGTTCAAGTGGTTTAGCACTTGTTCCCATTAAGTAATGTCTCGAGTTCGAGCCTTATGAATGGAGAAAATCATTGTTAGGAGAGCTTTACAATACCCTCATAGTGGGCCAACCCGACTCGCACAAGTTTAACTCGTAAAAAAAAAAAAAAAAACTTTCGTCCAATTCTAAACTTGATAAAACTCAAACTGAAATAATTAAGAATATTAAGACTAAAATCTTATAAAATTACATCATATTCTGCCCTTTTGGTATTATTATCGCAAGGAATATTTGTAATTGCATTACAATTGATGAAGTTGACATTAATTATAAAGTAGTCAGACAGTGGTCATATATAAATATCACATATAGGATCAATGATATATTGAGGTCCTTGCCCTGACCCATTCTAGACAATATATGCTGCTCTGTTTAATAAATCTAGTACTTCGCAAACACAATTAGACAATGGAAATTTTCTTACAGGTCCACAACATAGTAAATATATCAAGATCATCAAATAATATCTTTAATTTGTACCAAAATACTAAAAAATCTAACTTTCATAGTGATTCCATATAAATATCTATGGATTCCCACTTCTAAGGAATAGTATACTTCTCAATCAAGCTAGAGGTCAATATCAATGTAGATATCTAGAATTACTGTACATTTTTTTAAACAAAAAAAAATAGTTCTTATTAGCTAGCTAGCATGGTCAAAAACTCAAAATGATCTTACAATTTAACCAATGATTAGCACTTTCTAATGAAAACGATTTCCTTAGTAATTTTTCAAATGATTTGATTGATTAATCGACACACAATATCATAAATCACTTTTAACAGTTAAAAAACAATTAATTTATATTGTTAATTCCTTTTGTCTTCGGTCATAATTCTTTATGGCACGCTCACATTTGCATGGTTATTTTATTTATTTATAATTATTTTATTTATTTATAATTGATGATATATATGCATAATCAATATGGACCAACATGCATGAAAATGTTCCATATTGAAAGAATATGACCTCGTGAGATGATTATTATTCAATTTAATCTCTAATCAAATATCCGCATGCACTAAGTTAGGTCCCGAGATTCCACTTTCTAACATAACATGATTAAAAAAAGGTGCAAAGCTAGCAGAGAGATATGGGATTAGTATTTTCTTTTTTATGGGTTGAAAAAGACATGGGAATTGAGCCGGCAAAGGAGACAAAACTGCCTCTCAAGGTGGTCCTTTTGCCTTCTCGGCCACAATTTTTCTTCCCTCCGCTTCACGACACTGTTTCTGGTCTTCTGGTCTACAGTAGTTCGTGGCATTTCACACTAATTTATCAATTCTAATTTTTTTAATGAATTTACAATTTTTAACTGCTTAAAAATGGGATTAAGCGTTAATTATATAACCATTGCATTGACACATGCAGCGTGTAAAGATTAAAAACCAAGAAAAAAATAATTTCCACCTCTTATATGTAGATATTCAATGCCGACTAAGGCTAGAAGCTTAATATATGGAAAATGGGAGGAAAAGCCTATTTTCATTAATCGATTACGAGGTATTTATACAAACTATCTCGTGTAACAAACTATCAATGCTTCAATACCAGTTAAAACTAGAAGTTTAATATGGAAAATAGAAGGAAAAATCTATTTCCATCAATTGATTACAAGATATTTATACAATACATGAGTTTTAGTACTATAAGTCAAATGTATAGATCTATCTAGTGTAACAAACTATCTGGTCTAACGACTAATCTACAAATCAATTGAATTTAAGACGAAGGGATAAGTTGGTCACTTATCCCTTACACTATATAACCTGATGGCAGAGAGATTGAAGAAGTCGTGTAAGGATATGCGTTTGAAATTGAATTATTGAATCTATAACATTGCTTGCGATGAATTCATCTTCCATAAACAAAAAAAATGTTGTTATCAATAATTAAGCACATGGAGCGATAAATCAAAAGTTGAACATATATGAAAGGATCAAGTGTTAGTACTTGAGTGAGTCTATGTCTATGGAAAAAAATTATATGATGAAGTAAAGTAGGATATTCTGGAGCCCCACAATAAAAAAAGCCATAATCTCCGAAATTTCGTTTGTACCTCTTTGAGTGCGGCAGTTGGGAGTAAAGACATAAGAAAAATATTCAAAAATATAAGATATGGTGCAAGCAATTGCTGGTCTGATTTTTTTTTTTACATAAATAAATAAATAAAAGAGAAAAAGGGTAAGTTTCTAGTAGATTTGAAAGACTCAAGTTTAAAAGCCGACACCGGAATCTCAGCTCCCTAACGTCCCCACTAACTGCAATAGATTTTCTGGCCCCCAATCTTTCTTGTTCCTATGCGCAATTTGCCCATCTATCTGCGCTACTTATTTAGCAGTTAGCACCCTTCTTTTTTACTTGCACTATGAAATAACAAAGCTTTTTACCAACTGTGATTTTTTTTTTTCTTTTTGTAAAGTTAGATTCCCATTAATCTAAACATGTATCAGAAAAAATAAAATCATCATAATAAACTCTGATTAACTGCAAATCGTATTGTTATTTTAAATATGACATCATATATATGCTCAAATTCCACAATGACAATAGGCTACTCATTTTTCTTTTTACTTTTTTTTTTGAAAATTTTTTTGAAAGAATGGAATTAAAATTCACTCTTTGAATTTTGAATTTTGAAATGAAACACACCTTAGAACAAACAATTAATCGAGCGTTATATAATGTCTTACCTTGAGTTAAATTTTTTTATGGGAAAAAATGATGATATCCGGCTAAATACGCGGCGCACACTTTTATTCTTGTCAATTATGATATATTTTAAAAAATATATAGTAAACACAAGAATTCTTTCTGGCAAAAAAAAAAAAACACAAGAGTTCCGGCCAAAAAAAAACACACACACAAGGAGAGTAAAAACAAAGAAAGAAACGTTCAAATTATATAACCAGGAAAAAAATAACTTTATGTAGTGTAAGCAGGAGAGCATTTAATTACAAAATGAGCTGGGGAAATTTATTTTTTTTTCCCTTAAATATATAAATTTCACGTGTAATAGTACTACAGCTGGTTGGTTGCTCGTTGCTGAGATGGAAAATTAAGAAACAATCACATCATGTACAAGAATGATAATCAAATTATTTTTTCTCCTTTTCCACGTGCAATGATCAATTGATGGAAAATAATGAATGAGTCCAGTTCAAGTTTGATGGCATTTTAATGAAGTTTGGTTTCTAAGTTGATGTGTATTCACTGTAATATGCAAAATGAATTACCCATAGCACAATATTCTTATTGAATAAACATTAAATTAATGAAATATAAATGTTTTTGAAGCCCTTCGGTAATACTACCTCCGTCCCATATTATCTGTCCACTTCTATCAGGGGAAAAGTGAACAGATAATATGGGACGGAGGAAGTATTGCATATTGACCCCACTGAAAATCAATTCGATTGAGGTCAATTGAAATTTTTAAAACATAAGTTATGTGATTGATTATACTAATAATTAATTTTAGTACACGTATAGGACTTACATTCATTTTTGCGTAAGTGGGAGAAAACATTATTTTTGCTAAGGATAGATAACAAAATAAACATAATTCTTTTACATAGTACTTCCATATTATTTACAAGAGATGAAACAAATTAAATATCTTTTAAATGTTACTTTTTGAATAATATCTTGAATGAACATCACATATTATCACTTTTCTAGTTTTCCTACAATTTTAAATTATATATTGTATTAGCACAACATTAATAAAGTATTTTGTAAGGATCCACCATTTATAAGTGTCGATTTCATAATGAATAAAAAAAGAAAAGTGATAAAATAAGGAGACGGTAAACTAAAAATAAGGTGAAAAATATTAAAAGGTTTTAAACTACAAAAACTTGTCAATAAAGTATAAATAACACATTTTTATATTGAATAATTATTTTTGTTGTGTGTATATATATTGATATTCAATTTTTTCTATAAATTATGATATTAAATATATTATTATATTGACACCACTAGATCAAAATTCTGGCTCCGCCAATCCATTGCACAGTACTGTTTTAAATTTTTATTAAATCAGAATTATAAAAGTGCATAGACAATGTCTCCAAACTTGTTTCTGATCCCCTACATTAAAATTAAGCTTTGCAGCACATGATTTAAATTAAACTTCCATTCATGTACATGTTTGCAGCTTTGGAAGTCTATACTGATAACAATAAAGCAACAAAAATGGAACTCTTCAAGACTTCAACCATGTATTGGATGTCATACGTAATTAAACATTAAACACTGCTATGAAATTACTACTATATACTAATTAACTTACTTAAGTATGAGTATATGACATTTAAAACATTAAATTCTATCCACTTTATAAATAAGCTTTGTACTAAATATGAAGTTCATTTCTACATTTCACAAAATGTTTAGATTATACATACATTGATAAGTTCATATAAAAAAATTTAAGCAATATAACTTATATATAACTAATGAATAGAGTAATGAATCATGTTATTATAAATTAAATTGATCTAATTCACATGGCTAGATAAGCTAAATACGACTATATATATAGCAATAATAATTTTTGTCATCCTCAATGAAACATAATAAAACAAAGAGATTAAATTTGTTTTGACACAGGAAAGAGGTTATATTTCTTTTCTTCGGGAGTAGTTACTAACTTACTATGAATAATTTGAAGAATCCAAATCCAATTTTGATTGTGCTATGGACTCTCGGCAGTCAAAATTAGTCGGCGTTTGTAAAATTAAAAAAAAAAAAAGTTTTTGCTAAATAGTATAAGAAAGAATGGTTACTGGAAGAGTAAAAGTAAACAAAATGAAGTCGAGTTTAGGATAAACATACGATGTACCGAAGATCTGATCCGTCAACCCACGTTGATCCATGGGGGCCAGTCTCCGTAAAACGCCCTTCTCTAATCGCAATCAACGTTGATTTTGTGACCCAATAAATCCGGGGATTATGGCGACACGTGTTCCACTATAAGGGAGCATTAAATCTCGTCATGTGAGTGCACGTGCAGTCTGACAAATTTCCCCCGTGGGGCCCCACCCACGTGTTGCTCCTCTCCGACAACCCTCTTCCTTCCTTCCCCTTGCCTAAAAAAAGGCAGCTCTCCTCCGCACGTGTCACACCGACGTGGACGAATCAGAAGCCGCCACGTTTCACAAGGTGATGCTCTTCATCACATGCACGTAACAACCCGGTATGGTTTGGCCGTAAGCCTGAATTTTACATTTACGTAATTAAGTATGGTTGAATTAAATTTATGAAATAAGACAAGATTGAGGAATGGAAGAGATGAAGGAAACGTGATTTAAGGATGATATGTTTTGTCCTTGTATACATAAAAATATAGTGACATTTTTATATAGTATATGCTTAATCATTTTTCCTTTTCTCCCATTAATTTTAATAATATAGTATTTGAGAGGGATGGAGTGTGTTTTTTTTAATACAGTATTAATTAGTATAAATAAATAAGGGAAATGATAATTCGGATTTATATATAGTAATAATAAAAAATTACAAATACAGTAGTAAATTATTGATATGATTTTGTCAGCAATTTGCTCCTTATTTTTTTTCCTTTTATATTTTGGAGTGTTTCTCTCTTTTTAAGTAGAGGACAAATTAACGTAACACATGCAGATTGCATAAGGATACTAGTAGTGAAAATTAAAAGGCAACATGATACGTCGGATTTTGTCATTTTCAATACTTTTTTTGTGGCTTCTGCGGTTATTTAACTTATTTTGAGTTAAAAACTGAGAAGAAAACAAGCAATTGGGAGAAGGTGTGTGGTGAGCAGGAAGCCACGTAACCAAGTATTTCTTCGTCTTTTATTTAACTTTACTTTTTACTTATTTGATTCTCTTATTTCTAGTCCTTTATCAGAAGTCAGAACTTAATAATGCGGTTACAAATACATATACGACCAGGGAAATTGCAGCTCTTTTTTCAGTTCTTTTCCATCAGAAAAGGCCAGAATCAGAAAGCGTCAAAGCTCCTTAGGAAGTCTGAGAATGAGACCCAACCCAACAATCTACTTTTACCTTTTAGGACTCAAATCCAAAGTTTGGGCCGATGAATATCACGTTTGGGTTGGGCAAAAGAGGAAGTAGAGCCCTGAAACTAATGCATTCATTTCACTGGGACTAGATTAGGATGAGATACACCAAGTGGTTGATTCGAGTATTTTGTTCAAAGGTCTCTCGAGTTCAAGTCTCGTAAATAGATGATATCATTTTTGGGAGAGTTTTACCCCCATAATGAGCTGCTCGAACAATGTTAACTTGTAAATATACCAAAAAGATTAGGAAGAGATACCATAGGAGTCCCACTCAGCTACTACTTGCCAAGGCCGCTAAAGCACATTATTATATAACATTGGCGCAGTGCTGCACAAATTAAATGGCAACCTAGTATAAGGAATTATGTGAATATTATATCCTGAATTGCGTGCAAAATCACATTGGCTACATCAAAATAGTGTTTCCATCATGTTAATTTTCCTATAGTTTTTTCTATTTTCATTTTAGTGAACAGAAACAGAAAGACTACCTCTAGAATTGAGAAAAGTTATCAAAAATGTATATCAATATGTATTCTTTTTCCCACTTTTGACTGCTTGTGTAATTCAAAATGGCACTAATCCTTCCATCCCTCCTTACTTGAACGTCGCGAGGCAAGCCCTTTGGAGGACAGTCTAGGAGTGACTGGCTTTGAAGGTGTCATGGGTGCCTCCTCGTCATCCCAATTATCAGCCCAGCTGTTATCCCATCCATCATCAACTTCTGGCTCTGTTTTTCCCTTAGCAGATATAGGCAGCTCCATGTCTAGCCTTTGGTATTTCAAGCCACTTCTTGCAAGTTGCCTCCGCCTAAAGCTCACCCACATCCAACCTGACACTAGAATCAGTACAGCAACCACGAATATGAATGCAGTTGTTGGGGTTTGGGACAAGATGTTTACATAAGCCTCGGCAGGATTGTGCACCATGAACTCCTTGAAATCAAGACTGCACTCGCCACTTCCATCCTTTAAGACAATCAAGTTATCCTTTCCAGAAGTTTTTATGGAGACCTTTACCTGTAAAATTTAACTATCAATAACAACCCACCTTTTTACAGAAACAGCCTTTTTAATAGGGTATCAGCATTATCAGCAGAGCCAACAATGCCCACAGTAGCATCATATGGACTGCCTAATCATTAAGAGACATATCTAATTGAAAATCACAAATCATCTCATTGTATGCCAAATGTTTTCCTAAAAGTTAAATCTTCAATGAAAAAGAAACAAAAAGAACACTATGACCATAGTATCAGTACTCACTCAAGCCAAGTCTTGTTATATTTTATCGCCAAAATTAGCAAAAGGTTAAGCCCCATAATTATTTTTATTGGCCATCATGAATTTTGGCTATTTGTGATCATTGATTTTGTAAACAAAGCTATAGAAACAACAACTAATCCATACACTAATTAAAGTGGGGGAAAAGAAGAGTCAGACCTTAATGAGCTCCAATTTGTGATCCTAACATTAAGCTAGCACATAACTTGCAGTATTCTTTTCAAAAGTACCTTTTTGTCTTCCTTCTCTTGGAGTTCAACTTCTGTTTTCTCTAAATGAACAAATGCTGGAGCGGATATTGTAATGTTTAGAGGCCCCTTTCCCTTGTTCTGTATCAGTAGTGACAGATCTGCAAAATCTGCAATATTGCAAACCAAATTTAGAAGGGAAATTGTGCAATGCAGAATAATAGAGATAAAAAGAAAGAAAGAAATTGCGTCTAATATGGTCAAAATCAATAGTGACTACTCATACTCTTATTTATTATCAGAAATTAGCAACCTTTCCAATAATGTCTACGACATAGAATGTCACAACCAAAGACAGAGTGGACATACTTGCAAATCATTAAACCAGAAAAAAAAAAAAAAAAAAGGATACTAAGTGGTTTAAGGCAATCCAAGTTAGAGGGCACATACCATTTCCTGGGACTCGCAGACATGCAGAAAACCTTTCATTGTTATCCATACACATATTAGGATCACATTCTTCACCATGAACGCCATCCTTCCTTGTTGGCAGCGACAGAACCGAGTCCTGTGCACTATTTTTTTCTTTAGTCACTCCCTTAGGATCCAGACTATCACCTGGCTTTTCCCTTTCCTCATCATTAATCTTTCCTTCGGCTTGAATATTTGGTTGTTTGTCAACATTATTCACATTATTATCTTCTTTCTCCCTAACCAACTTTCCTTTGGTTTCACCATCTTTCTTACCATCTGCCTTACCTTTGTCTTCAAGGTTCAATCCTTCCTGACTCTTATGCACATTTTCACTATCTTTTTCACCACCCTTCTTACCTTTGTCTACAACATTCGATGCTTCTTGATCCATATGCATATTTTTACTTTCTTTCTCACCATACGTTACTCCTTTGACTTCAACATTTGCTCCTTCCTGACCCATATTCCCAATTTCACCTCCATTCTCACCACCTGTCTTACCTTCTTCTTCTTCAACTTTTGATCCTTTTTGATCCTTGTGCACATTTTCACCTTCTCTGTCATCATTTATCCTACCTTTTTCTTCAAGATTCGATGATTTTTTACCATTATGCATACTTTTACCTTCTTCCTCGCCATCCGATGTTCCTTTGGCTCCAACATTTGCTCCTTCCTGACCGTTACTCACATTTTGACTTTTTTCGCTACCCATCTTAACTTCTGCTTCAACATCTGATCCTTCCTGAACCTTATGAACAATTTCACCATCCTTCTTTCCCCCATCACTCGATTCTTTCCCATTCTTTTGTAAATTCTCGCCTCCATTTGAATCTGATTGCTGGTTCACAGTGCTCCTACCTGTAACACTCTGAATATCTTTTCCTAATCCATTACTTTGATCTCCTCCATTATTAACTCCAATTGAATCCGTAACAGATTTGGAAACATCATTTCCTCCATTTGGATTCACTGTGTCATCCACCTTCTGATCTAAAATTGTATTTCCATTCACATTTCCCTAAAAAGAAAAATCAATGAGAAACTATCTTGATCCCATGGATACAGTTAAAGAATTGAATTAAATCCCTTCATTAAAACTCACCTTTGGATCAGATTCAGAACTAGAAAAATCAACAGCCACTAGCAAAAGAAAAAGGCCCATCAAAAGAACATAATTTCTTTCCATATTCGAAGACAAACACACTTCCGAGTGCTACAGAAAGAACCTAGATATCAAGGAATTGACTTTAAGAAATTAACCCTTGAAAAAGTCTCTGAACAAGGACAAAAGAAGCGGAGAGTTCAAGGTTTCTAACCTTAACGACGACACCTTCTTTGGATGCCTGCTTCGTACAGCTTCCTCGCTGACGTTCATCACTTCCAAACTTCACTTCTTCGAACAGCTTCTCAACGTCATGAAGCTAAATCTCAGACATTGTTGAAAGAGTAAAGAGTTTGAATAAGGGTTTAACAGTGGGAAGAAGAGAGGGAGAGTTCGGAGCAGAAAACCAACACGGCGTCGTTTAAAGGTTAAAGTGGGACGCAGTTCCAAGGAAATAGGTTGAATGCTTGAGGAACGGTTGACTTAGGTTATAAGTTAACGTTTGTAATTACTAGTACTAATTTACTATATTTCTCTCGGTTTGGGAAGTCCTTTTTCCTGTCGTTAAATTCAAGGCAACAAAACAAAAGGATAAGAAAAGTTGAATCGAAAACTCGAAATCAAGCTTTTTCTTAAAAAAATAAATAAAAGTAATTGAAGTTGAACTGATTGTGTGGGGAATTGGGGATTAGGTTCTTTTACCTAATTCACAAACTCTTGTTGAAAAATTCCCAAAGAAAGATATAAGTTGCTTAATGAAAGGTTCAAGTTTGGAATGTGCTTAGCCTCATTAGAAGGCATAGGATATAATCATGTGCCGGCCGATCATTTTGTTCTCTTGACTCTAGATAAAACAATTTTTTGAGATTAGAATTTCAGTCAACTAGTCAACTTTGAAGTGTGGGCTTAACTTTGATGGTTGATGAAATCCATTCATGGCCCGGGCCGAAGAAAATCGAAACCCAAGACAAGATTGTGATATTTGTTCTCAAGGCAAGTAGAAAAGTAGAAATATTGGGCCTGGCCTTTTCAAGATTAATAACCACACGTATGACGTGTAATATGTAAGCATTCATCTACTTAAATCCGCTGATGCAAAATCCACCAGTGAGGAAAAGTTAGTTTTTAGCTTATTTTGTTTGTTCACATGGGATAAGCGGTTGAAAAGTCATTTTGCAGCTAAGGTCAAAATATCTACCGACCGTATCTTTTCACTGAAACAAAGGGATCCTTAGTCAGAGCAAAGTCCTGGATACCGAATGGGGTACTAAAAAATAATTCAATGCATATTTTTATTCTTTTTAGGAAGTTATATACAAATGTCATTACAATTAAATAAATCTTCTTTGTATGTCCCAAGTATTTAATGAGAAATGACCAAATAAACAAATATGAGAAATGACCAAATAAACAAACTATATAATAATAAACAAAACAAACCTAGTATAAAGTTGCACAAAACTCACATACTTAAGAAACTTAACAAAACCAGCATAAAACTGTACAAAACTAACACGCATATCCGATAGGACTTGAACCTAAGATCCTAAGATTCATGGAGCAAGCACCTTACCATTGAGTCAATGCTCATGTGCACATATTTTTATTCTTAAACTAGAAAATTCACATGGCTAATTTCATATATCATTCCTTGAGATTATGGCTTCATCCATCAATCCATCAGCCAAGGACCCAACATATTCAACCTTTGTCTTCTTCTTTCTGCAATGTTAATAATTTTCAGTCGTAGCTAGTTTGGGACAGGAAGTTTTTAGTTCAAAAATGCCTTGGCAAGATTGAAACTAGCCAATTCCTTGATATCAACATCGCACCCCCCACCTCCACTGCTATCCCTAAAGACAATCAATGTCCCAGATTCTTTGATGGAGACCGTCGCCTGACAATTGATTCAAATATCAATCAAAACTCATTATTTATAATTAAGCTCCTACTGCATCAAATTGGCTGCCAAATCATTGACATTAAGCACATAATATGAAAAAGGTATATATATGTCGAATGCATGCTTTCTTAAATCATGGAAAAAAAAACGAAAGAATTGATATATCCAAAACACAAACATGATCATGCTTGCTTGCATATACATAACTTGCAGTATGGTTTTTAAGATATATATACCTTTTTGTCTTGTTTTCCTTGAAGTAGTTCAATTTCTGTTTCATCAAGCTGACGAAAAGAGGGAGCAGATATTTTAATGGTAAGAGGCCCAATTTCCCTGCTCTTAATCTCAAGTGATAGTTTTGGAGCATCTGAAATATTGCAAAATCAAATTAGTTAAAACCAAATTACATGATTCCGTGTAATTAATTAGACTTATAAGAGGGCACTTACCATTTCCTGGGATTCTGAAACACATAGTAAAATTCTGACACGCCAGATATGGATCACATTCTGGAACTAGAAAGCTATAATCGAACCATATTGGCCACCCACCTTCGTTATGATCATCCAGATTTCCCATTCTCTCACAAGATTCCATCTTTCCTTTGGTTTCATTAATTATAGACGTCTTCAATTCGTCATGAACCTCAGCCAAATTTTCACCTCCTTTCTCATTCGATCCTTCGTAACCCTTATGCATATACTTTGATTAGCTTCTTTCTGACCATGCGCCCATTCCTTCCATTCTTCTATTATGGAATCTCGGGGCATTAAAGCATCTTCGTAAAACTCATGCATATTTAATATTTGATCCTCTTCAATATTCTCATCAACATCTATCTTACCTTTCTCTTCAACATTCGGCGCTACCAAATTTTCACCATCATTAATCTTACCCGATCTTCGTAAAGATTTGCCTAAGAAACAAAAAAATCAATGAGAAATTAGGATATAACTTAATTTATCGTATTTTATTTATGAAATATTCCATTCATTTTAAAACTCACCTTTGGATGAAAACTCGAACAATAGTCAACTGCAGCTAGCAGCAGCAAAAGCCCCATCAGAAGAGTATAGTTTCTTTCCATGTTTTGAAGATAAATTAATTAACCCACTTCTTTCTTCTGCAGAAAGAACCTAGAGTATTTATCATCATAGAGAATTGAATTCTGATAAAAATTAATTATTCCTTCGAAAGGGACTCCATGAACAAGACAAAACACCGAGGAGTTCAAGGTTTCAAACCTTAAAAACCGACAACTTCTTTGAAATATGCTTGTATTAACGTCAGCTTCCTTGCTTACGTTCATTACTTCCAAACCTTCACAATTTGTTTCTAATGAATATATAAAGCACAACCCTGAGACATTAATTGATAGAAAAATGAGCTTGAATAAGGATTTGACAAGGAATACGGGGATGAGTTTGAGCAGTGAACAAAACGTATAGTCATTTAGAAGTTCAAGTCGGATTGACTGTCTTTGCTTACCTAATCCGATCGTCGTTTTCTCAGTTTGTGAAAGCAATGTGTTAATGACTATATGTACGTCTTGTTTCGGGAAGTCTTTTTCTATCAAAGCCTTGCAAATTAAATATTGATTGTTGTTAAACTTTTCCAACTAAGACAAAATCTTATTTTCTAACAACTTATATTATATTGCAACTTACGTAGATTTTCGATCGAGTGTACATCGCTAGATTCTCGATCGATTTTTACACATTCCGAAATATCCATTTCAACTAAGAAAAAGTCTTTGGCAAAAGGAAAAGAATCAAACCCAAGAAACTCGAGTTATGCCCTAGCCAGTCTTTATATTCCAATCCCGTCAATGTTAATATTCTCGAAAGTTTATACGAGGATCGATGTTTACAACTGCCTTGGCAGAATTATGCAGAACCAAATGCTTGATGTCAAAACTGCACATTTTTTTTGCCTTCCGTTAGGTCAATGATCAATTTCCGGAATCTTTGATGGAGACCTTTAGCTGCACAATTCAAATATATCAATGATCAGAACCCAATATTATTTATACAGAAGCAAACCTTTCTTTGAACAGATTATATATAATTAGCTCTTTCTGCATCATATTGATTGCCAAATCATTAAAACACATAGTAAATGAAAAGGAAACATAAGGAAATGTATACTGAATGAAATCAAGATAGTAATTTGCTCCAGAACACAAACATGATAAATGCTTGCGCATATTTAACTTGCAGTATGGTTCTTAATTTTTTTACTACTCGTCTAATCGTTAACTTCAACAATGGCTTCAAATTAAATATCGATTGTTGTTCAACTTTACCAACAAAAACAACTTACATTTTGTTTTGGGTGGAATAATGCAACTTAGATTGGCAATTGGCATACAATAAAATCTTGTGCTGGCTGAGCCTTTTCACCCTTGTATCGAATATATATATATAAGCTAAAATATCAGTCAACTCTTGGAACTCGATGAGTTGAATATTTTTCTTCTCCGGGCAAGTAGAGAATGGGCCAGGCCTTTCCAACCTTGACCCAAAAATACATAAACTCGTTGCCCAAGCCCTACTCGAAATTGGAATATATGGAAGTAATTATAATTAGCAATGAAAATACCAACTTTTCATTAGAAATAGGCTAATTACTCAATTGGGCAAAACGCTTCAATTTAATCTTAATTCGAGGTAGAATCTTTTAATTTGCTTGATTATGCACAAAAACATTCTACATCAGTTCAATTCAGGATAATCTGCCAAATAGGAGCACAACCTTTCGAAAGATTGTGCTCCTATTTGACAAATTTCCCTAAATTGAATTGGTTTAAAAACATTTTTTCTTTGTGTTGAGCATCATCAGATTTGGGCTCAAGGCCCACTAGTCACTAAAGGCCTAAGCCATTTACAAGGTATATAAATAACCGATGTATGGCTCATTCTCTCATTATGTGACATTATGTTATATTGTGTCTAGAGTATTCTAACTGACTCTCCATACAAAGAGGGATCCTACTTACTTGATCGCTTACTTGATTATCAAAGAGAGTCCCCTTCCATCACCTTGGAGACCCCTTTTCTCACTGTTTAATCTCTTACAGACCACTTGGAACTTCATCTACCTTGATGTTGGGCACAATACAATTTGACATCAAGAGTCTGCAATCAACCAAACTAAAAAAGTTCAATTCCACCCCAACTAAACTGAATTAAAACGTTTTCATTGAGCAATTAGCCTTAGAAATATTCGTTTTGAGTAGGTCAAGTGCCATATTGATGTCGGCTTGGGGGCTGGAATCAGGCCATTAGTGGAGTCTTAATAGGGGTTTTTCTCCGCGGGCTGCTCTTAGCATTTGACAAAATTTTCACATTAAAGGTGGGGCCATCCATGCTTAACTCTGGTGACTCGGTCTAAGCCTACTATCTCAAGCTTTTCTTAGCCCAATTTTCTACAGTTCTTCTTTCCACATCTAACTTTTCTCCATTTTGGGCCCAATTCATGCTTTGTAGCTTTCTGCCAACTTGGTCCATGTGCCAACCCCACCCCTAATAATGACTTCACACCCAAAAAGTTCTCTATTGTTCTCTTCTTCCTCTATGCCTTACGCCAATCAAATTTAACTTCGCAAGAAATTTAATTAAACATAAGATTTCACGAAATTAATAAACGCTCAAGACCCTGAAATGGGAACATTATCGCCAAATTATTTGAAAAAAGTTCACCCCAAAAGTTAAACTTTTAAAGCCTCTATCTAAATCAATCTGTTCCACAGTTAAAAAAAAGTCTCAAAACCCCATTGCTTCTTCTTGGCTTGACGGTGCACGTCACTCACATGGACATCACATAAGTCAACTTTTACATAATACCCTTAATCTTAGGGTTCATGGTTAGATCATGCCATGTAGCCAATTAAAGTCTAAACGACTCAAACTATTAATTCAGCATTGGATAAGAATTTTTATTTCAATATCAATATCAATCAGTTACATAATTAATTAGGAGCTTATTAACGATGGTTGTGTCTCGAAGCCGATCTTCAAAAAATGGTTGAAATTAAGGAGGCCTTAAACTAATAATAAGTATCAAATTTGTCAAACCGACCGGGTCCAGCTTCAATATTTTTATTATTATATACTATATTTTTTTATTAAAGAAAAAAAAACGATTTCAAATTTTCATGGAAAAGGGAAGACCAGAGCAAGACAGCTCATGAAGTGAACAAGAGAGGACCCAAATTAGACAAAGGTCACAGCTTGTTTATCCAGTTATGTTTCTGATCTTATTAATTTCTAACGCTACGTTTGACCTTGTTTTTGTCTAAGGGAGCCACGAATTATATGTATGGATGGCCATATTAATTATTAATTAATTAACAAAAGTAAACAATCTCTGCTGGCGGACAAACTAATATATAGATACCAATTTTTTGTGGTTAAAATTGCACATTATATATGACTATATGAGTGTTGCTTAAGTAATACTACTAGTGATTATAAAGTCAAAAAGAATTGTGTGGTTTGGATGCAAAACAAAGCTACTTATGGGTAATTAATGCTAAATATAGTAGCACACATTTAATTGGAATGATCCAAAGTACCAGTGTACCACGGTTTTTTAACTAATTATTTGAAACCCAAACTATTGTTTTTTTTTCTTACATGCATTATTTTTTTTTTTACTAATTTTCCTTCTATAAATGTGTGTTCAATATGAGTTTGCAAAGACGAGAATTGATCGATCATATATATATTGTTATTAACATGAGATGATAGATATGCAAACAAAATTTCGGATAATTTTACAAAATTTTTAGACTTTAGATTCAAGATATATAGATAAACAATTAATCTTTTAAAATTTGTGTGTACAATTTTCACATATATAGAGTATAGACATATATCTATCATGCATGTTAGTATTATATATGAGATGGTCTCAATGTATGAACCACAGGCAGTGACAGATATGGTAGGCCCAAATTGTATGCCAAAAACTAACAAGGAAATGAAAAGATTGCGATAAGGGGGGACCAAATATATATTATTTTTTTGGGTTGACAAAGATTTATTTATTACTACATCTTTTAGTATATAAAATAATAAAATGGGGAGAAATATGTTATAAATGACAAAATCATTTTCCTGTTGGGAATATAATTAGAAATTTCCTTCTACTTTTATGTATTACTAGTACAATCATATTCATCAATAATTTAGCTCCAAGCTCTTGTTGATTGACAAAGTATACACGTCTCATCCATATAATTCTAGAGAGAAGCTAGCCAAGTATAGACAACGTAACCTTGTGTCAAAATGGCGGTGGCCATGCTTTGCAAAACCCTTGCCCCTTTGATAGTATATATCATGTTTTCTTCTGCACATAGCTGCAGGCCAATTCACATCTACATATCTTTATTTGTGGATTGTAAGCTTCAATTAATTAACCTCATGCGTGTGAACTAACTTATAATTAATTAGTAAGTACTTAATTAAGTACTATATATATATATATATATATATATATATAGCTATAGATAGGCCTTGAAGTTATTACATATACTATATATCAACCAAATGCTTTGAAATTCTACTTAGCTAATTATTTCGGGAACAACCATTTAAATAAATTAATCATCCTATTGCCAAAAAAATATCCTATTTCCAAAAAAAAAATTAATCATCCAACTAGTTCATAGCACTGAATTTTGTGAAATAATATAGTATAGTGTTTAGAGGAAAATGGGCAAAAAAAAAAAATACTATGTATATATTTATAGTACTTATATTATTATAAATTGATGAAATTCAAATTTAAAAGTCTCCATATCGTACCCATCATTTTCCATCTAAAAGAAGAGCGTAGAGTTTCTATAACTTTACACAAATATAGGAGTATATATGCTATCTACGTCAGTGATTTTCTAATTTAATTGACTAATTGAGTAACATTCATTATCACTAAGAGAGGATATGCATTGCCTCTGAAGGTACTCCACGTAGCTTTTTCCTTCTAATAAATTATATATTTTCCCAATAGTGATCAAAGTCTTATATATTATATATTTTTTTTATATCCCATCCGATATCCAGGGTTTTATCCTGACTAATCAGAGTTTTATATATTATATATATATATATTGTGATGCATTCCTATTTAATTTTCTCAAATTGATTCCACTATAGAGGCAAAGCCCCATATCTATTCTCATTTTCTGAATTTAAGGTTATATAACGTATTTCCAAATCTATTTAGCATTTTTTGACAGACGACAAAATTTAGCATTTAATTACATAATCCATAAATTAAACTTATCAATTATGTGGAATCAATATACAATATACGTGTCTTGTACATTTAAGGCATGCATCAAGCTTTGTCATCAACATCGTCTTCATAACCTGCCCTAATAAATTTAGGATTATTTAAAACACCTACTCTTAATTTGATGACTCTCCCCATTTCTAATTGCTACTGCTATCATCTCATATATATAATATAACTTCTCTTTGAATGTTTATGTTTAAACTCTTTAATTAATCAGATTACAAAAAAACTCGTTAATTAATCATATACTAATTCTATATTAGTAAAGTTATTGGCTGAAGTATCAAGTAGATCTTCCCCAAGCTGACAAAGGAACAAAGCTAGGTACATAATTTTAAGAATAATTTTGCAAACCAGACCTCCGTTTGAAAATAAATATTGCTGTTGTCAGCGTGACATCAATTTGTTAGTGAAATGACGTAGGACGGTAGAGTACTTATTTTGTGGATGTTTAAACGATGTCGTATTCAGCCGCAAGTTGGGAGTTGCGTGGTGGAGAAAATCGTTTACCGGGAATGAAATGAAATCACGAGAATTTGGGAAAATCCTTTCTTTCGAATTCCTATCTCCCTTGCAGCCGGTGACTCAATCAGAAAGCGACACGTGTTGCTTTAGAAGAAACCACATGATCAGTTGACGTGTTGGGGGTCAGGAGAGTGGACCACTGCCTTGTAGTCGGCGTCGCCAGTGCGACCAATTCCGCATACTGCCAAAACTCAACTTTTTCGACCCTCACATACCCTTTGCCCTTCCCTTTACCACTAATTTACATTCAGCCCTTATTTAACCGACATTTTACATATATATACCTTCATAATTTTATTTTCAAATTACTCCTTTTTTTGTAAGAATAATGATGAATAAGTGCTCTAAGGGACTAGGGGGAAGAGGTTTCAAGATGGTTATGAAATGTAAATCTTGAGTTTTTACATTAATAACTCGAAAAAAGGTTATAAATTATTGTGTATTTTATAAAATAAGCGAAATTAAGATAATATAAGTAACTTTATTAATAACTAGTTGGTTTAAATTATTCGACACTTATTTCTCATAAATAAACTTTCAAAATTTGAATTTTATTAGCAAGTATCATTGAGAGAGCTTTATCACATAATGATAAACTAATTCATATCAAACATGCATGTCTTTATTTGATTAAAAGAATGAAGTAATTGACAATTCGTAGCCAACCGAGACTTGATTAGCCAGGGCAAATTTGGAAAGAATGCATGGCAAAGGAGTAAATTGAACAATTAATCAAGCAAAGAGTTGAAGACAGGGTAGCATAGAGATAAGATATTGAGGAGATAGTAGTACTATTGAGGATTGACTTTGCTAATTGTGAGGTGATCGTTAGGTTTCTTTCACATGCAAAATATATACACGACCTTTTTTTGATTTCCTTCTTTTCTTTTGTGGCCCTTTGGAGAAAATGGGGTGTCTTTCACGAGCTTTGTCATTTGGAAAATACAAAATTAAAAAGAAAAAAACAATTTATAATTATAAAGGCTCTATTTGTCTTGCTATCACCTTTTCAACCTTACCTTTACATCTTTAATGCTCCATACCAAGAATGGATCCCACTTTGATGCTGATGCTAACCTTTCCAATTTCATCATGAAGAAATGGTCCAACCCAACCCCTCTCATCATTCAATCAATATATGGGTTTTGTTTGTTGGTTTTAATTTCAGCACTCTTCATATACTTTCCTTTTCTTTCTCATAAAAGGGAAAATTTGGCTTCAAATTAATTAAATTGGTCTTGGATTAGGAAAACGAAATTGTGTATTTACTATAGTACTTGAATTCCATGAAAAGTTACATTCATGATCATGTTCATGATCAATCAATTCATCTGTACGTACTTTTTATGGCTTGAAATTAAATATCTTAGTGTTAATTACATTGAGATATGATTGGAAGATGGGTTAGAACAAATCATATTACATGCATGATAACCCATTACCCATGTTTCTATTGCTGTTTTTGTCAATGATTTAAAAAGGTTTGCTTGGACAGATTTGTGGAAATTATATGCATGAACAATTCGAATGGTGTAAAAAAATTGCTGACAATGATTTCCTTTTGAAAGAACATGACATGATATATGTTGCTAAAATTATGGTAGAGAAACATTAGATACCAAAATTTTAGGTATGAAAAGATTTTTATTTAGACTTTTTGCATTTTGAAATTTGGTAATTTTCTCATCACACATGATATATGTTGCTAAGTTACTAATCAAAATTTTATGTTGTAGATAATCATAAAATTAATAAAAGTAGGTATATATATTTGTATAATTTTAGGTGAAAAATATATAGGGTTGGGATTTTCTTTTCATTAAATGGACGCAAGCGACAGGACAAAGAAAGGAACAAAAAAAAAAGTTTGTAAAAAAGGGATTGATCCAGTAATCTGACTCTGTAATTGGACTTTCTGAGTTACAGCTTTAATGGCATTTTGGATTTTTCTATAGAGAAAGAAAAAGGATGAAGATGAACACGAGAGTTAAAAAATGGAAAACATTTTTTTAATTATAAAAGGAATTTCTTTGAAAGAAAATAAGTGGAAAAAAAAGAAGAAAAATGGAAAAGGAAATGTTTTTCCGTAGTGTGTCATAAGACGCGTGGCAGAGAGAAATAAATGAAGATGATTTTTTTTTTGTTAAGAAGACAAGCTGACTCGGCTCTGTTTTCTGCTTTTGTAATAAATCGAAAAAGTAGCTTTTTAGCAGTAATGAAAGTACGGACAATGCGTGGGGACCACGCGTGGAAAGTCAAAATCTGAAAGCTGGGAAATTCACTTCTACTTGTCTTGTTTAACAATTGGGATTTCATTCTTACCACGTTTCAGTCAGTCAAGATTTCAAGAATGCGGATGCTAGGTGTGAAATCACGAATCCACCCTTTCTTCTTCCTTTCAACCTTTGATTTTCAATTTGGATGATGATGATAAACAATCCTTTCACATGTTTGTTCAATTTATAAACGTAACGAAATTATATAGTAAAACATGTTCTCTTCGTCTTTCTGATGATTAGATGGTTGCATTTGAACAAGGACTCGAGGGCTAATAAAATCATAATATAGAAAAAGACCATAAATGTATGTAGTAAAGAAGTTTGATTTCTGTTTACTGACACTCAGTAATTTGGTGACCGACCGCATTAGTTCTTGACTATTCTAGAGTCCAATACGATTGGACTCATATATAAGAAAAACTCTTTTAATATTTATTTTTATCATTCACACGACTCGAACTGATGAGACCTTATTCAATGGTAATTGAGCTCATTCCACTGATTCAAACAAACGTTTTGAGTAGAAAAATAAAAAACTGGAAAACCCAAATCTTCATCTATGTAACACATGTATTTCTTTTCTTCCTTTAATTTTCCATAAAAAAAATAGGGTTTTATATTTGTGTTAATAGGAAGAAAATAAATATGTTATAGAAGGGAGGGCAAAGCAGTCATTACAGAGTAATTCCCAGTAACTTGGACTGGGATTCAAACTTCAAAGCTTAAAGCAAAAGAGATAAAACGTATGAGATATGGCAAGCAAGCCTTTTGCTTCACTGTGCAGCTATAAATACACCAAGCTGGAACCAGACTCTGTTCTCAGCATAGTAAATGGTCTCTTCCTCTGAAACCCCAGAAAAAAATCTTATTCTTTTCTCCTCATCTTCTTCAACTAAAAATCTTGGGTTTTATTTGCTTTGCCTCTCAGAATTCAAATTCAAGCCAAACAATTCCTCATCTCCTAAAAATATTCATTTGAATCATTTCCTTTATCCCTGTTTCACTTCACAGCAAGAATCATAAACCTTTATTGGAATCTCCTTTTTGAACCTTTCACTTCTTGTTTTTCAGGTTTCTCTGCTTTTATTGTTAAATTTCTTTTTCTTTTGTTGTATAAGGAAAAGGGACAGTTTTTAGCTCCCTGTTTCCTTCTCAAAAGATTTCCCCTGTTTCCCCTGTTTTCATAAATTAGAACAAAAGGCAAAAGCAAAATGCAAGAAAACAACTTTTCTCTTGGTTTTGACAATGGCGCCGGGACTTCACTATCACAACTGATATTATCTGGTGGCTCAAACACCTTAGATTCAATTTTCTCCCATTGCGCCGCGCCAGCAACAACAACAACATCAGCATCCATGACTATTAGCAACAACTCTGTTTTTGAACCATTAGGCTCTTCAGTCTATCTCCGCCAGAGAGATCTCCTTCAAAAATTCTGCCAAGAAAGCAAAGGAAACGCTGCCGTTTCTCATAACTCTCTCACCAATCAGCTTCAAAACTACCAAAATCCCGCTTCGACGAGCAACTACATGAGTCCTCAAAAGAAGAAGCTTTACAGAGGCGTGAGGCAGAGGCACTGGGGAAAATGGGTAGCTGAAATCAGACTTCCACAAAACAGAATGAGAGTCTGGTTAGGAACTTATGAAACAGCCGAAGCCGCAGCTTATGCTTATGATCGCGCTGCGTATAAACTTCGAGGGGAATACGCGAGGTTGAATTTCCCGAATCTGAAAGATCCGAGTAAGTTGGGTTTTGGAGATATTGCTAGAATGAATGCTCTGAAGAACGCTGTGGATGCTAAGATTCAAGCCATTTGTCAAAAAGTGAAAAGGGAAAGAGCTAAAAAGAATGCCAAGAAGAACAACCCAGATCGTTCTCCTGCTGCTGTTTCTTCTTCAGAAACTGAAAAGGAAATCAAGGTGACGGAATCGAGTTCGTCGTGTTCATCTTTGTCAACTGCAGTTTTTAGTGACAATTTAAGCAACGAGTTGGTTTCGCCAACGACATCTGAAGATGGGTTATGGAGATGTGAGAATTCACCTTCCTCTGTTTTGAATGATTACCCAACGATGATGATGATGACAGAGGAACCAGTTTTCAAAGATTGTTCGCTTGCAAGAATGCCATCTTTTGATCCCGAATTGATATGGGAGATTCTTGCTAATTAAGATTAACTTTCTCAAATTCATTTTTGCACGAAATGAAAATTTTCAGATGAGGGCAGTTAAAAAGTTGGGAGAGAGAGATATTTCATTTTCTCTTCTCTGTTAGTTAAAAAGAAAAATGTAAATGGTAGTTTGGTTTGGGGGTTTGGTTGGTTCTTAAGTTAGCAATGATGTCCTGTTGTTTAATGTTGTCTAATTTAGGTTTTGGAGCTCTTTAATCAGTTTGGCCTTGGTTTTGTATAAAGGCATTAGAATTTAGGAGTTAAGAATGTTCTTTTCCTTTTTACAAGGTAGATGAATGAAACACTTCTCCGGTCTACTACACTTATTAGACTAAAGTATGTGGACCCTGAGATAGTGATCACTGTATCTAAGTAATATTATTATGAAATTATTATTAAGTAGTACTATTTTCTTATTCTTATCTTGTTTATTCTTTTTGTTTAATAGATCCCCATTTTTTTAATCATATTGGATTTTGACCAAATTCAAGGGCGACCCGTAAGGCTTTTTTTTGTACCCCATCCTATATTTGGAGTTTTGATTTGACTAATCTAGATATGATCCGCGTCGTGCATCTGGTTTTGATGAGTGAGTCTGTCAACGGGAACATATTCTAACCTTACTTAATAGACATTAAAGTCTTTTCACTTAATCCAAGGGGTACGATGATGATTAATTAAAGATTTGAAGTGGAAGCCTCAATTTGGTAATGCAAAATAAAGAGGAAGCAAAATGGCAGCAAAAGCCATACATGTGCTTTTGCAGTTTGCCATGCTTATAATAAATAAAACAGAAGTTATCAGAATTTCAGATCGTCCAAGTGAAAACAGGCAACATCTGGCATATATTAGTTCATCACCCATACCTCTTTCAATGTCGAGAAAGGGAGAAAGCTACGGGAGAGTGATTGTGGACCTCATTTATCTCTCTATCTACATTTTTCATATTTAGACCAATTTTATCAACTATTTAGTCTGAGTATGACTTCACGATAGACTTATAGAGATAAGCTTCTTGAGTCTGAATCAAGTTTCCGGTTTTTTTTACTAATCCTTGAAAGGTGAAATTTAGAATTTATAATAAAGTCAAGATTTTCGATTAGCAGGATAGTTATATCAAACCACTTCTGCGGTTCAATCTTCGGGGGCCCTGATTAATGAATTAATGACTATGCAAACAGTCATTTCTGGTCAGTTTAGAAGCACATTCAACTAATTATTCGGTCTGTTTTGAATATCTCAGAAGAAAAGTAAGCTAACATATAGCATACAAGCAACAAAATAGATATTCATATGTTCTCCATACAAGATAAAATCATTGGAATAAATTTATATTTACAAGAGTAGTGAAGTTGCAGTTGTAAGCTGGGATAGTTCCTACATAATGAAATTTCATAACAATGGACACGACGATAAATCTTAATCATCAAGAAACAGCTATTGCACATTACATTCTAAGAGGCAAACGGATATCTGAGACAATATAGAAGACACTACCAGCTGAGAGTATTATTCTTGGACTGCTGCAGCTTTGCGTTATAAGAACTTTCTATCTCTTCCTTGCAAGATTTTAGCAGAGGTTGTAAGAATGATGATCTGAAAAACGCGATTGACTCTCCAAGTGAGGTTCTTTCCCATCCTGCTTATCAACCAAAGACAATTATATCATTAGAACAGAAATTCCCATTGCAGGTGAATTAATAGATTACTAGCCCAAGTTCATATATATACAATAAAAATTGCCCTGAAGTGGCTCATTCTGACATAGATTTGAGCAATCATGTACTTTGTGACCTTATTTAACTTTTAAATCTTTCAGTCAGTCATAATATCATTTTTGAATGTAAGGTAAATCTATGTATGTAAACAGGAGTAGAGAAAGAATGTGAAGATTAGAACCGTTACTTTTACTTAGAAACAAAACTATCCTTTCCCTCGTGTTTTCAATTTTAACCTCAAGATTCAAATTTTATATAGTATATGCAAGTAACGAACTAAATGCGGCTGACCATCATAAGGATATATAATATTGCATCAATAAACATACCATTTTCAGCATCTTGTCTCAATCCTCCTTTGTTTAGTTCTTCCAGCAGCTGCAAGGTAAAAATAACATGTAAGACTTGTCAAAAAAAAATCTTTCACCAAAGGGTGGCACCTCTTGCAACATAGACCACACAACAAGAACCACCAAGAATTCATAATTTACAAAATTGAAATACGATATATTGCTCTTTCTTGGTAGTAGTTATGGCTTTGTCTCGGTTGAAATTCAGAAAATCTATTAAAACTGGAATTGGCCATCTTGAAAAGCAATCTCACAGATTCAAGAAAAAAATGGAAATTGAATTTACATACCTGGGATAGGGTTGGCACTGTAGTTGGATCAAACTCATCACAATTGTTTGGGTCAATCGGAACACAAACACGACCTGGAGAAAAGGTAAACAGTAAGCCACTTGAGACCACTGAAGTTAGTGCTAGGGGGAAAATAATATGATGTTTCTTCTCTCCTACTTTTCTGGAGGGCCAGAATGGCAGAACAGGAGGATAGTCCCTATTTAAGGTGTATGCATGTACTCAAGATCCAACTAGCAATTAAGATAAACAAAGGGGAAAAAAAGTCCAATAACAGCACAAATTCAAGGTTCATAGGATAAGCACAGCTACTGAGAATACTTTTCATTTCGTAAGCAATCAATTGCAGTGCTTTAGGTTTCAGTCTCTTGGTTCTTAAAACAGAATTTACATAACTTTTAGGCACCACATTACTGATTTCTGGTCAATCTTCACATTTATGCCAACTGATATATAAACTAACCTGTTTTAGGATGTACACAAAATGGTGCCTTCAGTAAATGGTTCATGTGCTTTGAAACCTGATACACAGACAAGGAGTTGCATGTGAAATGTAAGGCAGAGTGTTTGTGTATGATCTATCAGTACACGGTTGATACACTTCTCAAATCATTACTATATTTGCTGAAACAGAGGGGGAAAGGGTTGAAACCAAAAACAAAAGAAAACAAAACCAAAAGGTGTAACAGTATTGTAGACCTCCATATCGAGCCTAGGGTACGTATAAGAAAAGACTATCTCTTCAACACATCTCCGTAGCCCTTGTGCCTGGAAAAGGTAATTCAAAGAATATAATAAGAAGGATGAATAATAAAGTACAATGCAAATGAGAAAAATATCCTCAACGTGAAAAGGACATCTCGATCCAACATACACTTGAGAAATGCCTTCTTATTGGACAGGTGTGTAATGAGTTGTCCAAGAAAAGAATAAAGTAACTTAAATTTCATTCAAGCAAGGACTAATAACTAGATCTCAACTTATTTTTTATCACCAATTTTCTCAGCAAGCACTTTGGTTATTAATTATACCTTTTGTTTTCCTGATTGCAGGATTTGCTTTAGTTGCTCCCATCTAACAATGTTAATGTCATCTTTTGACATGGAAGATCGCTTATTGTCTTGCCACCTCCCCCTAAGCTCAGAAGTTACAGCTGCAAAGATAATATGTACATAAAATGAGCAACTTTTAAGATAAATGACAAAGCTATCCACCAGAAGACTATAAACCTTACATGCATCAGGAATCATTTCTAGGATCTTCTCATATCTCTCCTCAGATGAAAGTAAATTTTGGTTTGAAAGTAGTTTTCCCTCAAAAAAGCCCTTCAGAACTTCAGTATAGGATCTCCTGCAATGTCAGAGTATGTCTTAGTGGGGAAACAATAAGGCAGTATAAGGAAGTTAAAAAGGAGTGAAGTATCACTTACGCCAGGAAAGGATGAAGAACAAGGCCTGGTAAAGATACTTTTTTGTTACTATTTTCATTGCCCTGAACCAAGTATAAAGTAAATTACTAGTATTCAAAACTAAGCAAAACCTAGTTATAATTCACAGCATTAGTTAAACACCTTGTATACACGGAAATAGTCAGCAATAGCTGCCCTCTGTTCATTAGTTAGCCTGCAGAAGGAATGACAGTAAAATTTAGATCTTCATGCAATAATACTACAGGTAAGGAAATATATTCTGCGATAATTTCAACTGTTTAACCTTCTGGCTTTCCCATCACAAACCCAGCAGTGCACACCACGTCGACCACTGTATGCCCAGAGAATGTGATTAAAACCAAAGTCATCTGCATTATTAGAAGATCACAATGATGTAAAAAGGCGACAATATAGATATAATGTGCATTAAGAACACTACATTTTTATTCAAGATGTTAAGCAGGCCACTGCTAAGGACTTGAAGTTACAATTAGAATAGTCTTAAGCAAAATTAACAAAGCAATGATGCACTATGTAGAATCAAACATGTGATTAGTGGGAATGGGTCTATCACCTCTGAGAGCTGTATCAATCACTTTAATTGCTATTGTCATTAGAGGCCAGCATTCCAAGCAAACATCAGCTCCTGTGCAGCAATATCTAACATCATCATAATCTGTTATATCCTGGGCAAGAAGAAATGTAAATTCAACAGGTCAAATAACATAGTTGTTACTTTCGCGTAATAAGTATAAAAAGTTAGACTAAGATGCTCAGCTTTCTGTAAGTTAAGTAGCTTACAATATCAAAAACCAGTTCCCTCTCAACTGGAGTGAAGACATTGTCACCACTTTGCGCATAGGCATGCCTCTTTGCAGGCTGCATTTTCATACAATACAATACATTAATAGCTAACACAACAGGTTGAAAGACAGTCAAAAGAAGACAATTTCATAAAATCTTACATCAACACTGTAGACAGGCCCAATATCTATCTTGAATGGACACTTCTCCTTGATGGAATTTTCCATCTCAGAAACACTATTGAAAGACTGGAATCGGATATAAATGTCATTTTCCAGTGTGAAAGAAAATTCCCTTCTTCCAACATAGGACTTGTCACAAGCAGGATGCTTGCCATCTGCAGATAGAACAAAAACCATAGAATTCAAAGAAAGACATGAAATGAAAGCATAGCAACATGGGCTAGTGCATATACACGAACCGAAAGAAGAGAATTTGAATTACCATTTCCGTAAGATAACCACTTGAAGATATCCGCATGAGGAAATAACTTTCCTGCCAGAGAAATTAGATTCAAAATTTCAATAATCACAGTCAAAATTACAGAAAAAACTCCAGGATTCAAACAATAATTTTCATTTCACAAGGAAAACTCTTTACCGTAGTAAATTCTGAGATAGTTAGCATTGAAGCCGTCGGGAACGGCGTTTGCTTGCTCAGGTCCGTCAATAATCATGTCATCTCTTCCGTTTGCAGCTTCCTCTTTCGTCATTTCCGCTTCAAAAATCTCTCTCTCTCTCTATCAATTGAAACTTTTTGAGTTCCCAGCAGGGAGTAAATGAGATCGAGAAGAGAGCAAGTAAGATGGCGGGAAAGAAATAGGATTAGGGCAAACGCGAAGATCATTTGGCGGGAACGTTTGGGCCTGAATGAGAGAAATTTGGCCCAGTTAAAATATATCAGCCCAAGCACAAGCCTGATCATTGCAACGCTGTCGTTTCGTCTTTCACGTCCGTCCAAAATCCTTGGACCTATCAAAACTCGCCTGAACAAAAACCAAAATTTCTGTGTCACTAATTAATCACCATGGAAAGTGAATTAACAATACTAATCTCATTACCCATTTTCTTTATTTATTTATTTTTATTAAAAAAACGCCGTTTTTCTTTTTTTATTTTTTTCCTCCCCGATTATATTTTAATCAATAATTAATAATTCCAGACGATGAGATGAGAAAGAAGCAGTCTGGACCTTTCGCTATTGGACCTGGCCGATGGCGTTTCGTTCCGGACCTTTCTAGGATTACCCGAAACAATACCCGAATCCGCTAACCCTCCGTCGGTTTCTTTCGCCGGTTTCCTCCCTCTCTTCCCGGAACTAAGGTTTTGCTACGGTTACCTCGATGGTGACCAATGATAATATCTCCATAAACGGGAACGGAAACGGGTTTAATAAGATGGAAGAAGAGTTCATTAGAAGGCACCACAAACACGACGTTAAAGAAAATCAGTGTACTTCATCGCTCGTTAAACACGTCAAAGCTCCTGTTCATCTTGTAAGTTTTCCCCCTTTTCATTTCTTCTTTTTTCTTGATTATATTTCATTTTCTTTTAACCCTTTTAATGGAATTGGAGTGGTTTCGTATTTGGAGCTAGATCCGTACATAGATCTGGGAGCTTTTTTTTTGTTTATTTCTTTTTAGACGCCTATGTTGTTCTTTTTAAGTAGCTTAGCTTGATTTTCTGATCACTTTCTATTGTTGGAAAGTTTTTGCTTTCCTCTTTGTTTTCATATCGTGGGGAGAGAAATATATGTAAAGATCGAAACTGAATTGGGGGTTTATTGAGATTTTGAAGTTAGACTGAAATTCGAAGCTAGATTATTGGCGACTTGTATGAAATGCTATGTGATGTTAAACATTCTTGAATCAATGGAAGTTATTTGAATCAAATTAGGGCATTCGAATATGACCTTTTAGCTAATTGTAGTTTATGGTTTATGAAAGGCAATGTAAAACATTGACAACTTTTGATTGAAGATTTCTCTATGGAAGTTGCTGTTTTGGGGAAATTGATGTGTATGTTCTTTGCATAATTAGAATGGAACTGAAAATTCTGTAAACTTGTATTTAGCACAACTTAGGGAAGGATAGCTAGGGGGTTATTATGTCTAAGCATTAGATACAGAAGATAAACTTCCCATTTAGTGAGATTAATTTAATCTAAGTGATTACTCTATCTAAACATTTTGTAGTTGCAAATGAAGTTACAATAAGTTTAGTGTTTCAGGTATTAGTTTGTTTTGAGTTTTGACTGAAGGCTCAGTGTTTCTGCCTTAAGGAATGAACATTTGTTTTTGTTCTATCAGGTTTGGTCTTTGGTCAGGAGATTCGATCAACCGCAGAAGTATAAGCCATTTGTTAGCAGGTGTGTTGTACAGGGTGATCTTCAGATTGGAAGTGTTAGAGAAGTCAATGTAAAATCCGGACTGCCAGCCACAACAAGCACCGAAAGGCTGGAGTATCTAGATGACAATGAGCATATTTTGAGCATGACAATTGTTGGTGGAGATCACAGGTTGAAGGTATGAACATTCTACTTGGTTGCATGAGTTCTACATCTTTCTAACTTTAGTTGCATGTCACGTGAGGTCCAACAATCTTCTTTGTTTACCAACATAAACTCTTGACTGAACATTAGTATTCACCTTAAAATAATTGTTCTTTGATTATATTCTGTTAGATTTTCTATAGGGGAATGCATAAATTACCTGAATTTGAATATGTCTGTCAGCTGTAAGTCAGAGGACTCAATGCACCAACATTTGTTATTTGTTATTGGTATGAGACTTTTGTTAGATTGTGATTGAGCATGTGCCAAAATTATTATTATTAAAATAATAAATAGTCAAGTTTATCAAGTCTGTTAGAATTTTTTTTTTTTAAATGGTTGAGATAGACTGCAGCTTTACAAGTTGAAATTGGAGTGGCCAAATTTGAACAAGATAAATATCCCTATGCTATAAATTTGACTTATATGGCTAGTGCCTAGTGGCTTGGATGGCATTTTCCTCTATCAATATCATTCATGTTTTCTTGTGCTACTAGCAGATTTCACGTGGAGCCCTTTGTGTTGCAATGCCAATGATTTCCTGGTTTGTTTGTATGTCATGACTTGTCTTCTAAGGTTTTTTTTTTAATTTTTTTTTTGGTGGTGTGGGGGGCGGGGTGGACATTCTAATAGAAATTTTTTAGTTTTGTTGATCATATGCATGTGGGGAAAAAATGCTGTTTATAATGTTGAATGTGTTAGTTTTGAGTTCTGAGGCCACCTCTTCCTTTAGTATTTGAATTTATGTGAATGCTGTACCCTCTCTGCGTAGACCCCCCTCAGGGGTTAAATCTTGATTTTCATAATATGTCCTGTACTTTCATGATGATCTATCTAATTGGCTAAAACTGTAAAATTGTCCATATGCTATGAAAATTTGCAGAACTACTCATCCATTGTTACAGTCCATCCTGAGGTCATTGATGGCAGACCAGGAACTTTGGTTATTGAGTCATTTGTGGTAGATGTACCAGATGGGAACACCAAGGACGAAACATGCTACTTCGTTGAGGCACTGATTAAATGCAACCTCAAGTCATTGGCTGATGTTTCAGAGCGTTTGGCTATTCAGGATCGGACTGAGCCCATCGAGAGGTTGTGAATAATCTGTATTCATGTTAGCATCATCAAGGTTTGTTGTGGGTATTAAGTGGGATACTCTTATTGTTAGAAGCTGAGTAGACACGTTTGGCTTCCTGCAGGCACAGTTATCTTCTCTTTCTTTATACTTTATGCTTCTTTTTAGTAGAACCATGATCTTAGGTGTCTTGTGTTGATAGTAGCTGACGATTAAGCTCATCTGCGGCTTACAGATTTCCTAAATGAAGAAACAAATCAAAAAGTTCTTTGGATTCCTATGTTTAATAATGGGTGTTGTATTGATATTTGGATGTAAATATATGTGCACTATAGAAATGTTATGGTCATATCGCTAGTTTTGCTAACTTCAGTTGCAAAATAGCCAAAGTGTTCAGTGGATATATGGTATGAACATAGTTATATGGTGTGCATTTATTCATATGGCTATTTAACTTGAAATTGGGTTGAAAAATTATCTCTATTGTGTTATTTTAAACATTTCCAGCAGCAAAACTCCGATTTGTATCCTCTCCTCTCCATCTTGATTGATGGGAGGTCTGAGTAAGCCGGAGAGAAGCCTAATCCTTTTCTTATGAAATGAAGAAATTCTCATGATGTTGCTATTACGGTTAGGACAGATTGGTTGATGTAGAGTGTAGGGTGTCGAGTTCTTGGAGAGTCGCCTTCAGTTTTAGGCAGGTTTTGGCATATATTACCGTTGCTCATTAAATGCAATCAATGCTCCTTGTTAGGGTGGTGGCCGAAAAATGATGTGATGTGTGGGTTTGGCATGTATTTCATGAGAATTCAGTTATCCTTTCAGAATCCCAATTACTCATTTTCCTGTTGCAACCTGAGATATTTTGGAGTAGCTCTTAAGAACCCTTTTGCAGTCATTCATCTTCTTTTCGCATGGTTAGATCGAAGCTAGTGATTTCAATCATTTAGAAGGCGAAAATAGAAGTGTAAAATTTTGGCCATCATAATCAAATTCAAAAGGCAAAAGTAGGCAGAAAAAAAGGTATGGACACAATGTAAAACCATTATAATAAACCTTTTAGGAATGGATTTTGAGGCAGTGGAGAATCAAACTAGAAGAGAATCTCCGAAATCTATCTGCCCATAAAGCATTGTAATTCCATTCGATACCCCCAAACTTTATTTTAGCTGGATGCCCATTCTTATCTTAGCATTTTAAGCCAATAGCTTTAGCTTTTTTTAAGTAAAGCCATGACTGTGAGTGATAGGGGGCCAATGGATTCCTGTAATCAGAGAAGTAAAAAATAGAATACAGAAGAAAAAGTACATAACAACAAAACCATACAGCCAGGAGTGAGGTTGCACTTGCATCTTGGAAGTTAATGCAACAACTGAAAACCATGGTTTCATATCTTAAATTGCGGCCCCTATTCAATAACAAATCCATAATTGAATTTACTATTTTACTACTACTAGTATTCTTTCTCTTTTTATTCATTCATTGACCCATTATTTTATTTTTTATACGATCTTGGAAACCAGAGATTTTGCAGGTATTGCAATAATTTCGATTCTTGAAAATAAATAATGTTACACCGGGTTTTCCTGAGGCTGAATGCTGAATTCTTGTTAGTGTTACTATAAAAAAGAAAAATGTTTTTTTTTTAAATATAAAAAAGAAAAATGCTTTTTTTTTTAAATATAAAAAAGAAAAATGTAAAAAAAATGCGTTATAAAAATAGCTAAGGCTAAAGAGAAAATGTAAAACGTTAAAAAAAGGAAAAAAAGATGTAAAAAGTAAAACGGTGGGAAGAGGACGAAAAAGAGCTCCCTTGGTTAAATGGGCCATGCATTTTTGCCCTCCATTGTTAATTACTACACCAAAGCCTGGAATCTGTGAACGAAACCCCACTCCCTCCCTCTTTACTTCACTCGGCAGTCGGCACTCTCTGTCTCTATTTCATTTTCTTCTTCGTTTTCATTCTCACTTCTCGTTTCTATCAATCAATATTTTTCTATAAAAAGAAAAAGGGTCTTATTCTTATCTCAGTTTTTTTCTTAATTTATTACTACTCCCCCTCTCATTTATTTTAATAATCTTTTGATAGTTCTTTTGTTCTTTCTCACTTTCCCTTTCCTAATTTTAATAACCAGTCTTTCTTTGGAGCTTTCTTCTTGTATCACTCTCCTCCAGATCTACTCCAAATTTCACCAAAAGCTCATTTTGTTCATTTTCTCTTTGTCACTCTCCAACTCAAACTTTTTAATTTTTTTTTTCTGGTTTTCGGACAAGAATGTTTCGAGCATTTGCTTCAATTTTGCTTTGTTACTTCTTCCTTCAAGCTTCATTTTTGTTTTACATTTCTCATGGGAACTTGATAACGTGCTCGGGGATAGTGCCAATGAAGTACAGAAACGATAAGATATCGATAGCGGACTTTGGTGGCGTTGGCGACGGAGTAACGCTCAATACCAAGGCGTTCCGGGCAGCCATTTATCGGATTCAGCATCTTAGAAGGAGAGGTGGCACTCTGCTTTACATTCCTCCTGGGGTCTACTTAACTGGAAGCTTCAATCTTACTAGCCATATGACTCTTTATTTGGCTCGAGGTGCTGTTATCAAAGCCACTCAGGTAACTCAACAAAAGCCTTAAACTTCAATACCATAATTTTTCTCTAATTCTTGCTCATCATTGGCAGTAGAATGAGTTATTTTGGTTCGTTTGATCCCCAATTTCCTTACTTGGAATAAAAGTTATGCTTTTTTACTCAAATATAAGTTTACTTAGGATAGAAAATGGAAGTGAGAGTAGGAAAGATTAACCTTTGGTTAGATTAAGACTAAAAAGACTTAAGAGTACTATTCTAACCACATTATCTTCTAAAATGGTAATCAAAGCAGGAATCTGAGTTTTAATGATGTGGGATTAACGATATGGGTGTCACTTTTTTCAAAGATTGCTACTTTATCCTGTTCTTTGTTTTGCTCTTTTTTATTTGGGTTGAAAGATTTGGATTTTGGTTGCATATCGGTATTAACAAAAGAATATTGTAATCTGTACGGTTTGGTTGAAATGTCAATTTAATATGACATTGTTTGGCTCCGCCATTGTAGTGGTGTAGGAAATTAAGAGTGAACATGTCTCTATGAAGCATGGGGTCCAGGCATTATAAAGAAAGGAGAAAAACACTGTGGGTCTTTACTAGTATGGTCGCATGTGCATGACATTTATTTATGTAGTTTTTCATTCAACAAATTTGACAGACAGATAGCTGGCAAGCATTGTTGTCCAACTGGTGCTATATCTTAGTTTAATAAAGTGTTTGTCCTTTAGGATTAGTACATAATAAAGCCATGCTCTTCTTGCTGAAACTATTATTGTAATACTCTAAATGGATGATATTAATGATCAAATACTCTTGGAAGTTAATTAAAATGCTTATGATCATATTTAGGACTGTTATCTTGGATCACCAGAGAGAAACCATGCTTCCTATTTAGTTGTTTTAACTGCTGTTAACTTCAAGGATACTGAATGTGTTCATCATGTTCTTCCACTTGAGTTATACCATATGCTGAATTAGTAGTAACAGATAAAGATTGCTCAACGTCAGGATCATGGTCCACTAAAAGATTTTAAGTTGACTGAATTGAACTTAATTTTCTAAGGACTAGATTGTTCTATGATTAATTTATAGGCTAGTTGATGGGAGAAAAGATTGTTGTTGTGGCTGGTTAGCTTGACTTTTGCTGAACCACCATTATTTCTCTTTTCCTTTTTTTTTTTTAAAAAAAGGAAACTAAATGGAGATCAATGTAAATTATTCCAAGTGGCTCTTTGAAGCCGGTTGAAGCATTTCTCCATAATTGAAAACTATTTCCACCCCCTACTTTCTTGGTATGATATATTTATTTTTGGATATGCTTCTTATAACTTTCTTCTGCAATAATGTATTAGGACACTTGGAACTGGCCTTTAGTTGCTCCTTTGCCATCTTATGGAAGGGGAAGGGAGCGCCCTGGAGGAAGATATATGAGCTTTATTCATGGAGATGGACTACGGGATGTAGTGATCACTGGTAGGTGTCAATAACAATGTGGTTGATTGCTCTGCTAGCTTGCAATATATACGTTTTAGATATATATATTGTTTTACTACCATTAATCATCTGAATTGCTTAAATCTAACAAATCCACTGTGTGGCATAATATGCTATATACCAGAAAAGCCTATTATACACTCTCAAGTGAAAATGGTGTGGTTGATTGTCATGGATCATTATTGATTTATTATGTTATTAGGGTGAATGGCAGGTAGTCATGCTGAAAAACAGGCTCACGTGATCACGTCTGTGATGTCTACGTTTTACTGATATGCTTTCTGTAATTTCAACTTTAATCTCCATAATTCATATCTTTTCAACCATAACAGGTGAGAATGGCACAATTGATGGTCAAGGAGGTATCTGGTGGAACATGTGGAGGCAGGGAACTCTCAAGTATACAAGACCAAATCTTGTTGAATTTATGAATTCCAGAGGCATTATCATTTCCAATGTGATTTTCCGAAATTCGCCCTTCTGGAACATTCACCCTGTTTATTGCAGGTAATTTTTGCATTAATTCCAACATCGAAAGAATTATCTGCTAATATAATTTATAAGCAATGCATTTGGCCATCCTAGATTGCAGTCACTGACATTTTTGTAACTTTGCTGGCCATACTTTTTCACTGACATTTTTTGTAACTTTGTTGGCCATGCTTTTTCCTTAACAGCAATGTTGTTATTCGATATGTTACCATCCTGGCTCCAACTGACTCCCCAAATACTGATGGAATTGATCCAGGTAAAAATGCAAAATCAATTCTTTTTTTTGCTGATTTCATCATACTTAGGGTTTCATTTTCACACACAAACAAGCAAGCAGGTACACTTGATCATGTTGAAAGTGCATGTCATCATGTAATACCGCAAAACACAAATGCTGCTTGGTTCTGATGAACCTCTTAGAAGACTGACACTGCATAATTGCTGGAGAAGAAACTGAACGAAATGTTGAAATGAAATGATAAGTCTTATGCTTCCATCTTCAACTTCTTTAAGATGGTTATGCTCAGTGATTGGTTCCTACTTCCCATGCTATTATTAAGTGGGCAGTTTTGTATGGATAGTACTCCTTAAGAATTAGGAAAGAGAGCAGTTTTGCTCAGGCTCTTTCGAGTTTCTGAATGGATAAGTTTCTAGAAACAATTAACATTGTTTACTTTCATGATTCATTAATACAGATTCAAGCTCCAATGTCTGTATAGAAGACTCATTCATTTCTACCGGAGATGATCTTGTGGCTGTTAAGAGTGGATGGGATGAATATGGGATTGCTTATGGACGCCCCAGCTCTTGCATCACCATCCGAAGAGTAACAGGGTCATCCCCATTTGCTGGAATTGCAGTGGGAAGCGAAACCTCTGGCGGAGTGGAGAATGTTTTGGCCGAGAACATAGTTATTTACAACAGTGGAATCGGTGTTAACGTGAAGACTAACATTGGTAGGGGAGGATTTATAAAGAACATCACAGTGTCGGACATGTACATGGAAAATGTCAGAACAGGTATAAAAATCGCAGGTGACACCGGTGACCACCCTGATAACGGTTTCAACCCAAACGCCCTCCCTTATGTAAAGGATGTGACCTTAAAGAACATCTGGGGTGTTAAAGTACAGAAAGCAGGTACAATACTGGGCCTCAAGAACGCCCCTTTCAGCGGCATCTGTCTCTCAAAGGTAAACCTCCATGGAACAACTGGACCAAGATCTCCTCCGTGGAAGTGTTCTGATGTTAGTGGGGCTGCAATCGAGGTAAGCCCGTGGCCATGCGCCGAACTCACCAGCCCACAACAGAGTGGTTCATGCGCCAGTCACTTCTAAGAATATTCATTTCAAGTATCATAATAATAACTATAGTTTTGTATCTGTTTCCACAATATCTCCAAGCATCTATAATAATTCTTTAATTTCTATATGAACGGTTCTTTTCCTGTAACTTGATCTATATCACTGTAATTCTATCGATTTATTGAAAATTTTCACTTTTGCAACTGCCAAAATTCATGAAAGATATAAAGAAGAAAACCAACGATCTCTTGTTATCAAAAACCTACATAGTATTATTACTCAATACCTTGAAATACAAAGCCATAGTAACATGTTCATCCATACCATAGCGGATGGGATATATAGATATTATTTACACTGGATTATTATACAGTACAAGTCTACTACATAACATACCCAAACCCGAAGGCCAGAAAACCAGAAGGCAAACAAAACAACGATAGATCAGGCTATAACTATGATTAGAAAACGTTCATGGAATCTTCAAAAAAGACCGAAAAACTTGCGGAATCTCTTTATATACCCGTGTAGGTAATCATGCTCGTGCTCCTCTTTGTCATCATTCTCATCTTCCTCTCCGTGGTGGTGGTGGCGACGGCGGAAATGGTGGTGGTGATGCTCGTCATGATCGTGATCATCGTGTTCATGATGGTGGTGATCATCATCGTGATCGTGCTCTTCTTCATGTTCATGGTGGTGAGCCTTTATGAAACCTCTTGCCTCCTTAAACTCGGCGCCATCTTCGGGAAACCTTGCCCATCTCGCCTGGATCTGGCGAACAGAGCCGCGCGACTCCGGGTCAACATCAGTCTTCTGATCATCAGACAGAATCATATCGTCTCCATAAGAAATATAACGCTTCTGCTGGAACTGTGGGTTCAAAGACCTGAACCGTTTGTGTAAACGGCAGTTGTGTTTATGACGGAACGGAATGATCGGACGCCTGGGAAAGTGACGATTTATAGGACGGAAACTGACCATCGTCAACGGTAGGGAATCGACGTCGGATTCGGTTTCAGATGCGTCATCGTGCTTGAAATCAATCAATTTGGCAGGTTCGAACCCAGGTCGCTCGCTGGGAAGAAGGATGGCAGTTGCCTTCTCAGGATCGAATTCCGGCAAGTCGTTGACGGTTTCATCAGGGGTGACATCATGCACCTGAATAAAGCGAGCGTGAGAGATGGTGAAAAGAAGGGAAATGACCGTGAAGATAACGGCGAGTCTAGCCATTCTTTCAGTAAGAAAAGAAAGATCTTTCGGTTATAGTTAAGAATTGAAGATTATATATAAAGGGGAAAAATTGGTATTGACCGGAGAAGGAGGTGATTACGGAAGCGGGCAACGGGGGTAACCCAACACGTGGCTCAAGGATAGAATTTAGGAGAAAAATCTTTGATATCTGAATCTGACTTTTTTGGGTACTTCGTGTTGTATGCGATAAATTACCTAATTTGACTAAAAAATATGTGTCCGAATGCTTTTTCAGATTACAGCTTTGCCCGTTTCGTTGAATGGAAATTTAGGTCCAAGATAGGGGTAAAACTGTTATCTTGTGTATCGATGTGAAATTTGATTTTAAATTTTCCTAACTGAGATCATCAAACATAAAAAAAACGCGTTTAAGTTAGGGGGCAAAATGCTCAATTTGGGGTCAAATGTTCGCCGCGATGCTCAATTTGGGGCCAAACGTTTCAATTACAACAAAATGGGGTTAAATGTTTTCGGGACTGCTCAATTTGGGGCTTTTTCTGACGGTGCTGGGGCAGTGCACAACACGCACTGTTAAAGGAGAGTGAGGTGACACGTGGCTGACATGTGGCCAAAGGACCAAATGACGTGGATTTTTAGGAAATAATTTAAAAAAAAAAATTCCTTGGTTGCTGATTCTTTCACTGCTTCTTCTTCCCTCATTCACTTCGCCATAGACATAAATCGCCGACTAAGCAACATTATCCAGCCAACCAAGCATCAAAATTATCCAGCCATAACATTTAAACAAGCACAAAATCAGACAAATATGCTTAACAAGACTCCATGTAACAAACACATTAATCAAAGATTCAGACAGCAGACAAATAGAGAGAAGAAGAAAAGAAGAGATGAAGAACAATAGAGATTTGGGTTAGGGATTAAGAACTGTAAAAGCAGTAAAAACAACTCATAAACCATTGAATTCATCGGATTAAAACCGGGTCGAGACCCTGCTGCCGCCATAGCCGCCTGGTTCATCCTTGAGTGCCAGCTTGGCTATCTCTAAAAAGAGCCGAAATCCACCTTTGCGTTTTTCAAACCTTTTCCCTTGCGAAACCACTTCCGGATTCAAGAACTCGAACAAGATGGTTCAAAAGCAACAGCCCTCAAACCCAAACCTAGATGGCTAGATCCCGATTTCAATTCCTCAATAGCTTGGTCGTTTGGTATACGGATTCAAATAGTTGATTTTATTTTGGATTTTGCTTTGAGATTTGTTGGAGACTATGAGTAGCAGGGGAGTGAGCCGCCGTCGGCGAGGAAAGATAAGAGGAAGTCAGGAAGGAGAAGAATAAAACAAAAAAGAGAGAAGAAAAAATCGTATAAAGAAAAAACAAAATAAAAAACAGAAAAAGATGATAAAAAAGCCACGTCATATGCAAGTTGGGAGTTAACGGCGCGTGGAACCCACTTTCTAATTTCCATCCAAAAAAGCCCCGAATTGAGCAGTCCCGAAAACGTTTAGCTCCATTTTGTTGCAATTGAAACATTTGACCCCAAATCGAGTATTGCGGCAAACCTTTAGCCTCAAATTGAGCATTTTGCCAAGTTAGGGGAGAGAAACAAAACAACTGGTGAAGGTTCAATTGTGGGCGAGCCGAGGCGTGGGATTAAAAATGGAATTTCGCGTCACTCTTCCTCCTTTTCTTTTTGTGTTAATTCCATTGACTTTTTCTTTATCTACACTGTACTAATTTAGAATTTAATTCACCTAGTTAATAGAATTCATTGATCCTAGCAACTTGCCTAAGGTTCAAAACCATATGAGAACTTGGGTGGGAATTGCTTACACGTTTTCTTCTTTCCTTTTTCACCCTTGTGTTAATGAAGTCCTGAGTGGCTAATTCCAGACGGTAAACACTTTTTCCTCTTTTCCCAAATCCCTTATTTTTTTGTTTTTTACTGGGTATCCAGAGCTTTGTTTTGATTAATCCGAATTTTACTCGGGTCGTGTATCTGGGTTTAATGGGTGAGTCTACCAATGGGGATGGCTGTGTAAAAAGGTCTCGAACCTGAAACTTGCTTTAATTAATCCAGATTTGATCTGGGCTGCATAACTGTGTTTAATGGATGAGTCTACCAATAAGGATGACTGCGTAAAAAGGTCTCGAACCTGAGACCTACTTTAGTTAAAACATAAAACAGATTACCTACCACTTGATCCAACTCGATCGTTGGTTTTCCAAATCCCGTTAAGGAGGAGAAAGGAACAACCCATTTGAGGTTCGTCCAATCCAATCTTTGCCGTTTGAGCTTTGAAAAAGGAAACAAAATTTTGTGTTTCTAGATCCTCAAAGCCCAGCAAGTGAGCAAACCATTTGAAGGGTAGTTGGTTTCATTATAATCTATTTTTGGGCCTAAGGGCCACAAATGATTCGTGTCTATGTTGATTCGGCGTCAATGCCTGGGCTATTGGGTGCGCTAAATAGTGGCCTTTAAATGGGATACTAAATTGTAAGCTATGGCATGTCATTGGGCCTCAAAATTTATTCGTATTAGTCTATTAGAATAGACCTAAAGAAAGTAATTTATACTCCTCGCTTATTGACTTTACCAATAGAAAAGAATGTTAGTTCATGAGAGGGTCATCATGATATTCCACACTCAAGTGAATGAGAAATAAAGAAAAATCCAAAAGAAAGACGGCCCTGATGAAATGATCAGATCATGCAACATTGAATAAAACTTCACGAGATTGTATTTAGAGTTACAGAACAAATAAAATGAAAAGTTAATGTTTGTTTCGAAGCATGGATAAGCCAATCAGAATCAAAGGGAATTTCCATATCGATTCATTCCTTGGATTACATGAAACCCAGAAAATGCCAAACCAAAGTATCAACACCCTGTTTTCGATGAAACCAATGACAAATACACAGGCGAAGGTTCAAATCAATGTAAACGTAAACCCCCTAAAATTGTTTCCAAAACCTCAATTTGGTAATTAAATTGTTTCACAAGAAAATAAAAGAAAAATGCTCACAAGGGCTTTTACAAAACCCAAAAAGAGTTTCAAATTAGAGTATGGTGAACAGAGCAGGTCAAGTTCATTCTCCGACTATGATGATTGCATAGTAGGATTCATGGATGATCTACCGTTGGTTTCTTGTGAAAATAATGGTCCGCCGCTGAGCCTTAAGGAGGTTCTGAGGACATCCGTCGGTGTCATGGCGGAGAGCGGCAGGGGATTAACAGAGAAAGTGGTGTTATCCAAGGGTAAAGTGTGTGCTCTCAAGAGGTTCCGTAAGGTGATCGTTCGGAGGAACGAGTTCGGGAGAAGAGTCAAGAGGTTGGCTCAGGTTTGCAACAAGTGTGAGTACCTCGTTCCAATCACTGCTTATTTGTATTCCAAGAGGATCAAACTTGTTCTGTTGGATTACTACCCCATGGGAAGCCTAGCTGACTTGCTTGAAGGTGAGTTTTTCAATTCTGCTTGTTACACATTCTAGCTGCTAAACTCATAAAAAATTGAACAAACTAATCCTTGAATCTTTTCCCTCTCTTATTGCCCAAAAAAAAATCCTTGAATCTTCAAAAAAAATATTCATGTTTGAACTTGTAAAATAAAATTAGCCATTCTCACGGGAATTGGTACGTTAAATCTCGTCCAATTGTTAACAAAGTCACGCTAATTTTTGTCAATACAAGATTAATTAGTCTCTTTTGACAAATTCGGGCGCGCAAATTGAATTTTTGAAAATTTAATGGGTAATTTGTCACATTTTTTACAAATTCACGGGTTAAAATGTCTATGAAGCCTTTACAATTCTTTCATACACCTTATAGTTGCATCCATTATATTAGTTTTATAGATATATATTAATGGGCTTATTGCTCAAAAAGACCCCTGAACTTACAAAAAACGGCCAAATAAGCCCCTGAACTCTAATTGCAGCCAAATAAGCCCCTGAACTCTTTAAAAAGGCCAAATAAGCCCTTTTCTGATGGCTAAATGCTGAAATAAGGACTAAACGTTTCAAGATTTTCTCAAATAAGGATCAAAATACACAATTCCAACAAATTAAAACACATAATTAATATGTTTTCACAAATTTGATACAATATAAGTTAATACTAGTGTGTGAGATATATATAAACTGAAAAACGTACGATAATTTTATATCATATTACGTTTAATGAATTTATTTTGATTAATAGTTTTTTATTTTTAATTAACACGATAATATCATTTTTCTATCAAATTTAACGTGTACGCATGAGAAACATTTGTTTTCATTTAAGAATTCTCTAATTTATAAAAATTTGTTAAGTATGTGTTTTAATTTGTTGGAATTGTGTATGTTGATCCTTATTTGAGAAAATATTGAAACGTTTAGTTCTTATTTCAACATTTAGCCATCAGAAAAGGGCTTATTTGGCTTTTTAAAGAGTTCAGGGGCTTATTTGGCTGCAATTAGAGTTCAGGGGCTTATTTGGCTGTTTTGTGTAAGTTCAGGGGCCTTTTTGAGCAATAAGCCTATATTAATGGGTTTAGCTCAAAATTTATTATTTTTTCTTTAAGACTTATGACAATTTGGCCCATAAACTTATAAAAAATGGATAAATTAGTTCTTAAGCTTCCAAAATTACCAATTGCACACATGAATTTGTTAAAAAAAAAAGACGAAAATTGATACGGCTCCGTTATAAATTGCAATTGGCAATTTTAGAATTTCAATAGTTAATTTGTCCAATTTCTTGTAAGGCCAAAATGTCCATCAGGCCATTTCATAAATGCTTAATCATCTAATATATTAATCTAGCAAGTATGATTAATGGGTTTAGCACAAAATTTGATTATTTCTCTAATGCTTAAGCTAATCAATTTCTATGAAATTTCAGGTGGGAGAAGCGGCCAAACTGCCTTAAATTGGAACGAAAGGCTGACGATAACAATTAACATAGCACGAGCAATCACTTTCATCCATTCCCAATCTCCGACAACTGTAAAGAACATAAAAATGAACGTTCATGGAAACATAAAACCAACCAACGTCATGATAAACATCGATATGACAGCACGGCTATCAGATTACGGTTTCGTCCAATTGGCCGAATGTGGCGACGATCCTGACAATAAAGAACGGCCGGTAACGAATTACTGCGACAGTTTGACTCAAAAGTGTGACATTCACAACTTCGGGCTGCTTATACTAAACATTCTAGGAGGAGTGAAAGATCCAGGTTTCATAAAGTGCATATTTGAATCAAAGGAAAGTATAAAACAGGGTAAAATTTCATTTTTCGAATTTGATGTGGAAGGAAAAGAAAGGAAGCAAGCTTTGAAGGTTTTGGAGATTGCTTTGTATTGTACAAACAGGTTGCCAGAGGCTAGGCCTTCCATAGACCAAATTCTGTTGAATCTTGACGATATTCTCAATAGTAGTACCAAATAAGTCGTTGGTCACTTCTTTTTTTGTTAAGGACAATATTGTATTTGTATAAAATAAATAAATTAATCAAAATAGGGATGATTAATTTAATTTATCTGCGATAACTTAATTTTTTTTTCTTGTGAAATCAATGGCCATTTGAATGATAAAATCCATTAATTTTTTCTTGTGAAGCACTCCCTCTGTCCCAAATTATTTGACCCTTTTGAGTCAAACTAATCCTAACTTTGACATTTAATTACAAAAAATATATATACAATCAAATTTTCAAAAAATATGTTTTGAAAAGTTTAAGACCTAACTAATCAAAACATAATTTTTTAAAATTTTATTTAATACTAGTTTTAGCTTTCACGCGCGTTGCACGTGACGCAACGTGTTTAAATAAAATATTCATATGAAATTATGATAACCTCTATTAAATTATGATAATTACACTATTTTTTATGATCCCATTATGAAATTTTAATAACCTTCCTATGAAATTTTAATAACGATACTATGGAATTTCGAGAATCTTTTTATAAATTTTTTTTAACCTTCTTATGAAATTTTGTTAACCTCTCTAAGGAATTTTGAAGACCTTAATATGAAATTTTGATAACTTCCTAATGAAATCTTGATAACCAACTGTTTATACCACAATTTACAATTAGGGTAAAATTGTAAATGTACATGGTGGTACTTAATCAAAGGCTGAGATTTATTCCCAAAAGTCCTATGGATGGTTGGATTTAGTCCACCATAGGTCAAAGTCAACCAAGAAAAAGATTGATCTTTGACTTTAAATCCTTAATTTCTTTTAATTTAATTAATTAAATTAAAGAAATTAAGTAAATTATATTGAAAACACATTTAGGCTGCCCCATCTACTGTACAAATTGGGTCTGGACGGCCCATGCTCCTGAAATTGAAATCAGGCCCTTCCCGGATTAAAACTTTTACAAGTTTGCAATTAAGGACAAAGGGATTAGGGTTTAGAATTCGGAAAGGAAGGAGAAGGAATTTGGGGCAACATCCTTTATTAAAGTTGTTCAAAATATCATGAAGAACACTCTTTCAAAATTTCATCTCATTCCGAGCTCGGAGGAAAACTTGCATTTTTTTGCAATTGAGGACAGAATCCAATCCCGGGACCAATTAAGCATGGCGATTGCACCATTAGCTTTGAAACTTGAGTTACATGAGTTATATAAGATATATGGAAGAATCAAGCCATATTTGCCACTTTTCATAACTTTTACTAAATTTGCAATTAAGGACATCATGGCTGATTAAGCTCGGTTTAAGCCATTTCCTTAATCCGATTTTGATGATACTTAAATGAGAGATTAGTGGCATCATATTAAGTGTAATTTATTAGTCAAGTAATGAAGAATCAAAGTTCGTGGCGTTTGGAAGTGATCTCTGCACCATACTGCTTCGCTGCACTTGACTTTTCACCCCTTTTTGCTACACCAAGCTTTGGAACCTTTTGGAATTCGAAATTTATGTAATTAAATGTGATAATTATCACATTTAAAGGGTCAAAACATGCTGATTATGTGGCTGATTGAGTTGGTTAGAATTCCCTTGATTTAAGGGATTTGATTCACAATTTAAAATCAGAGGATCAAGATGAATCAGGATGGAATTAATCTCAACCGTCGGATCCTCCTAACCCTAGCCAACCCTCCCCTATATAAAGAGGCAGTCTCCAACGAAATTTTGGAGATCAACACAACTTCACAACAGCCAATCTTCTCCTCCAGGGAAAAAACTCAGACTCCAGGTCTAAAACTTCTCTCCTCAGAGAAAAATCTTCAACCAAGCTCCGTGCTTTCAATCCTTTCAAGCCTCTGCGCTTTCAAATCATCTTTGTTCATCAAGTTCTCACTTGATAATATTTTTATTTTATTTTTCAACCTTGTTTTTACAAGTTCCCTTCTTGTACTTACATGTTGGTTGTAATCAAATCTCATCTCTTTGTCAATGAAACAAGAAAATAACCTTTTCACAGCATCTCCTTTGTCATCTAAATCTGGAATCAATGATTTAAACACTTATGTGTGACTTTGATTCATGATTCACAAATCGTTTGGTGTTTTTAATGTTTCCGCACTTCAAGCAAATATTTAATTTTCTCTGCACTTTCAATTTCATTTTTCTTACAAAATGAACTTTTATTTTTCTTGCTCCCTTTTATCAATTTCCGGTTAAAATTGGTTGGCACGCCCGGTACCTTTCACCAATATCTCCAAAGAGATTTTTTGGCGCGAACACCAACACTATGAGATGTTGATAACCTCCATATGATAATATGATATATCGATAAGCATGTTATGAAAATTTAAAAATCTCCATATGAATTGTTAGTAATCACACTTTGAAATTTTGATAATCACACTATGAAATTGTGATAACATCTCTATGAAATTTTGATAAATCTTCCTATAAAATTTTGATAAACCTCCCTATAAAAATTTGATAACTTTCTTATGAAATCTTGATAACTAAAAATTTTGATAAGCTCCCTATGATTTTTTGATAACCTCATTATGAAATTTTATTAATCTCCCTATGAAATTTTGATCTACATACTATGAAATTTTGATAACCCTCTTATGAAATTTTGAAAACTAAACTATGAAATTTTGATAACCTTCGTATGGAATTTTGATATCCTCCCTGAATTTTGATATCCTCCCAGAAATTTTGATTACTCCATAATAAAAGTTTAATAACATTCCTAATTTGGTAACCATACTATGAAATTTTGATAACCTCCCCAGAAATACCACTATGAAATTTTTGTAATCACATTTTGAAAATTTGATAACCTCTTTATGAAATTTTGATAACCTCTTTACAAAATTTTGTTGACCCCTCTATGAAATTCTGATAATCACATTATGTAATTTTGATAACCTCACTATGAAATTTTGATAATCTTCATATAAATTTTGATAATCCGATCTCTATGAAATTTCGATAATCACTCTATGAGATTTGATAACCTTCTATCAAATTTTGGTACTCCTTATTAAATTGAGACTTTTATAACCTTCATATGAAATTTTGATAACCACACTATAAAATTTTGATAATCTCCCCATGAAATATTAGTATAACCTTCTAATGAAATTTTGTTAACCACACTATGAAATTCTTATAACCTCACTATGACATTTTGATAATCTCTTGATAACCTTTCAATAAAATTGTGATAATTAACCACCCTATGAAATTTCAATAACCAATCTAAGAAATTTTAATAACCTGATCCTATGAAATTTTGGTAACCACACTATAAAATTTTGATAACTTCCATATGAAATTTTGATAACCACACTATGAAATTTTGATAACCTTCTCATGAAATTATAATAACCACATAGAGACAAGAAAATCAAAATAATAATATCACCTACTCTTCTAACTCAACAATTTCCAATTGAACAAAGTGAATGCGGCAAAACATTATATAACAAAGAGATGGAGCTTCTAACAATAGTATTGTACGTGTTAGTGTTAGTTTAATCTTTTTATTAACATTTAAAAATTGAAATTAAAAGTAAAATATTAAATTCAAAAAATAATAGTAAAGGAAATTTGCATGTTCATCAACTAAAATCAATTTGACAACCAAATTGACTTTCTTATAATTTAATGGGTGATTATATGATATACCGGCGGTGTAAATTTTGGACTCTACAAGCGGATTATAGAGTTGACACATGTCCAATTTTTGAATTATAAGTTTTAAAAATTTCAATCTAGTCCCTACTGGACACATGTCACCCTTCAGGACCCGCTTGTATAGTCTGTTAAACTCTACTGATGGTGTATTGTATAATTTGCCTAATTTAATATATGTATTATATAATCTAATAATTAATAATGGAATAATTTATGATTAAAAAAATAATGGAATAATTAAAATATTATTTAGTAATGGCAATTTAGAAATACGTTTTAAGAAAAAAAGGGTACAATTAGAAATATGTTTTAAAAATAAATCGGAAAACATAAAGTTTCCCCTTATTCGTACTTTTATATATGGTATAGATAATTTTTTTTATAACTAAGGGTCAAAGTTTGGATCACTTTGACCCAAAAGGGTCAGATAATTTAAAACAGAAGGAGTACTATTTTATTTTATTTTATTAACGTTTGGGCATTAGGAGCTGCAAGATATCTCTTTATTAAGGTATTATTATATATTACTAGCTTCGAGTATTGTAAAATAGACATTAGGAGAGTATGATATTAGATTCCATATTCGAGTTTGTAAAAAAAAAAATGTATATATTTTTCAAGACAATGATTTGATACAATGTTAGTGGAGTTTTTAGATGAGTTATTGAAAAATGACACGTGCCCAAATTCTCAATTAATTAAGTATCAATATAGAGAAATTGTATAGTATGTTTTTTTTTTTCGGGAATACAGTTAGAAGTCTCATTACAAATTTACAATCAGATATCTTTATATTGTTCAAATAATCCAAAACAATCAAATGAGAAATCACAAATAAAAACTACGTCTACTACCTTATGAAATTTAATAAACTGACTAAAGATAAACTTGAATTCAAAAACTTATGATCCAAATACGGTATACGTATCTATCAATTATACTAACAACTCGAGTGTCATTTGTATAGTATGCTAAACTTGACTAACAACGGATGATATAATTTTTCTAATTTCCATAAGCATGTTATTTTTAAAATGCTAAGTATAATAAGGAGCAATCATGTTAATGGACCATGGGTGATTAGTATTGGGTAACCTTGCTAACTTATGTTCTTTCAAACAAAGTTAAAGTTTGGCCAAAAAAAAAACAAAGTTAAAGGTTTCCCACGTGTGGGTTCGTATGGAGTAAGAGAGGACCAACCATGTGACTGACAGCTGTCCGTATCCAACTGCACGAACCAGATTACTCTCTCTCAGCCCACTTTCCAATTAAATTCTCCCACGTCCGCTTTCTTCATGGGAATCTGAAAAAAAAAAAAGGCGGTCCCTAATCGGCTTCCTGATTAACTGACACGTGGAGGATAATGGATGGTTGTTTGGCCTATGGCTCTGACAATTTACCTTCCTATCACGTATGGCTCATGGCTCCCACGTGCACAGGCTTTTTGCCTCCCTAGTAGGTGTCCACTATCCAATCTCAGAAGATATTTTTGTTAGCCCAAACGCCCAATATTTTGTTTTCTGCCATTTGGTAAAGCCCAATTTTTTATTGTTCTTGTTTTCTTTTGGTAAACCAAATTGTTACTAGTTACTACCATAACCATTTGCCTTTATTTTGAACCAAAAAAAAAAAATATTTGTTACTACCATTTTGGTAAGTATTGTAATTACAGTAATTTTTTGTTTTATTGCATTATTATCATTTCAACCATATTATATACTATTGGCTTTTCTTTAAAACTCTATATACTATTGTTGGATCAACTAATTAAAGAGAATAAAATGCAACATGAGTTGTTAGTTCAAGCTCAACTAGTAGGTGTACCGTGTCTGGACTGTGAGGTTCTGGGTTCAAGTCTCATGGAATGTGAGTCTAGTTTGTAATTTATTTATTTGTGTATTTGGTAGATAGATGATTTATATATGGTAGTTTCTTAGTTTGAGTTAAATTCTCATCTAGATATTTGATTGGACATATAGAGATTTATTCGGATGTGATGAGATTTCACTTGAACTCACTAAAAAAAAGAATATTGTAATTACAGTAATTTTTTGTTTTTTTATTGCATTATTATCATTTCAACCATATACTATACTATTTGTTGGATCAACTAATTAAAGAGAATAAAATGCAAACTGGTGCAAAGTAAATAAAGTGATGCAAAATTTACAATTTTCACTGCTAAGCCTGTAAATGAACAATGTTCTGAAAAAAATGAGTTAATGTCAAATATTGAAGGTGTCCCACGTACCCACAGGCCAGAGCCACAGTTTCAGAACCTCCAAACGCAATAAATTTTAGGAGCTTTCTGGTTCAAAGAAATTCTTAGCATAAAAATGGCAAAAATGGGGCTTCAGCTTCACTAACTTTTAGTTATATCACTGTTTCTTACTTTCAGTCACTCTTTCTCTCTCTGCTGCTGCTGTGACACTGAAACTGTACAAGCCGAAGCTTAACCCCCCCAATGAATAATATTGAATTGTACTTGGGATATGGGACCCAAATTAAGATCAATAAAATAATTACTATTAATTTATTTTTTATTATTATGGGTTTAATTTGAACCCTTAATTCTCTCTTAAACGTGCATGTCTTCATGATCTCACGTGGAAGGGTTTATATATAAAACTTAAACAGCATATGTGTTCCTCTGGAATCTGCTAACTGCTCGAAGTATCAAACCGACACTTGGGTTTTTTATTTCATTTGTTTCAATTTGATTAAACTATATGCAATATCTTAATCAACATGATTAATTGTTATCTGAATGTGTACATGCACTTGCTTCTTATACTCCAGCATGGTATTTTTATCTGCAACTAGTAAAAAAAAAAGGGTTTATATCAAACATTTAAACAGATTATATATAATGGCACTTTCGTCTAGTGTATGTGTATGGATAAAACTATATATACTTGATTTTGACTAATTATAGTACTTTTGGTTGTGAACTCGAGTGAAGTACTGTGAAATGAATCTTTGACTTTTGTGCATACTGCATAGTTTTGATCGATCCGGTGCTTAGAATATTGAATGATTAGAAACTAGAAAGTAATTATAGTTGGTAATATAGGGTTTAGTGTTTCTCTTTGTCGGCATTATGATTCAGGATCTCAGCTGAGGATAACATAATATATATAGAAAAGTTGCAGAGAGGCACAGTTGAGAGCTGGCTAGCTATAATAAGGTCAATGAAAATGCATTCACACTCTTTAACATTAATGCATATGTCTACACATTAAATCTCCCCTATAGTTTTATTATCTCAGATCATTAGGGCTCTTTTGACTTTTCTGCATGCCGTGTTGGTTAATTAATTTTTTAAAATTGCAGTACTTAGGATTAGGAACCCTAGATATCAGAGAAAAACTTCAACTATTGTGTATTCACATATGCACTTCTCCTTTCCATATAAGTATATAATATAGGGGTAATTCTGTAACTTTTACATGACTAAAATTTTATCCATTTTTTGAGCTAAAGACTTGGTAAAACATTACTATATATATATAGCAATATAGCTGGAAAAGTGGAAATTACATGGTACAATAAATTGAGTTACTATTTATTTTGAAAAGACTTAATTTGGACGTTCCATATTTGAAATGTGTGGGGCTGTTTGTGACTTTTAAGTTAAAAATAAAATTATATTACTGTGTTCAAGTATAAATACCTACCCCATGTGGAGCTGAAAATGCATACTTACCAAACTTTGAAGATCACTGCTAACTAGTCTGTCAAAAAATGGGAACCCCCAAACCTGAGTTATACTTTGTTTTCATGAATTATGATCCTCATTACCAGCGCCTTCGAGCTGATCGGTCAGTTCTCTAGCTATTTCATTCTGCAAAACTCTCTTCTTGATATATATATATATATATTATACATGTGTTTGATATTATTGTCCCTTTTTTTTAAACATTTTTTTTCTTTTGGTTGTGTATCATAGAACGAAGAAAGGGGCGCATGAGCTTGATTTGTATCTGAGTAGGAAGCACGATGAGCTGTTGGCAAGCAATCTTCAACCTGGCAGCTACAAAAAGACTATATCTTTGGTCATTGTTGATGGTTTTGCAGTCGAAATCACAGAAGCTCAGGTTACATATACTGCAGTTTGTTTAACTCTAAAGTTCATTAACTATATATGTTTGAATACTGTAATACTATAGTATCACTTTGGAGTTCCCCTGTTTACTTATATGGGTTGTTTTTGTTCAATATTAATGATATAAATCAGGCCAATGTGCTTAGATCTGCCAATGGGGTGAGACTTGTGGAGAAGAATCAAGAGCTTGCTTAGTGCAGCTTGCTAGCAATGGAATATACATAATGCTTGGACCTTTGAAGTTTGCAGAAGGGAAGAAACATAGCTAGGTTTGCTGAACATTTGTACATGTAGTAAATTTAAGGGTTAAGACTAAGACTGATGATTTCTCGGCAGATCCATCTGCGTCTATATATGTTGATGCCATTATATTTTCTAGTCAATTTTTCCATCAGGAGATCTTGAGCATTACTATTTCTCTAGCTTATATATTGCAGCAATATGGCTATAACCATGCAGTAATGAATCTGAATATCTGATTAAGCGTATTAGCTAGAAGTCTTGGCTGCTTTTGAATTAAAATCAGTATAAGCTAGATTGATCTTATTGCATATATTTGATGAGTGATGACTATATGAGTTGTGCTTGGACGTTTTCTTGGCCAAGAAGTATGATTTCTGCTTTTCAAATCTGGGGTTTTAATTTTCTCATGATCAGCTTTGTTTTATCAGATAAATTTTTCATTGTTTTTGGAATGGCATTGTTTGACAGTACTAAATTGGCTAAATGTGTAATATGGCAAGCCTTTCAGAAAACCCTTCATACATCCCATTTCACAACATTTCACTCACATTCCATGATGATGGCAAAATTGAATACAGGAATCTATATAATAGACAAACATTTCTTGTTGGCTTTCCCCAGCTTCAATGTTCTCTGCAACTGCAAAGAGTAAGAGAAAGAAGTACTTGAAAAGAAAATCCCACAATCTAAAGTAAAAAAAAAAATTGTGGTCAAATATAACAGTGAAATGATCAAAGGTAATGCTTAGCAAGGGGGGGACCAATTCATAATTCCCAACAGCAAATCAATCATGCCAAAAAGTCCATAAAAACTCATGTCCCCACTCAAAGGGCATACAATACAAACACAAATGAAAGATAGAGATTCCTCTCTTCTCATCTCCCTCAACTTTAATTTATGTTGGCTAGTGAAGATGGGACAAGTGATGATTTGAAATAATTCATAAAGTTACAATGTCTCTTTTCTCTTCCAAGCTTCCCACTAGCTACTTTAACTATTTAAGGTTATGAAAGGAGCAAACCAAACATACTTGAAATGGTTCTTGTAATACTATTTCTCAAGAAAGTTTGAAAGCCAGTGTTCCTGACTTGTGGTGGGTCATCGTCACATGCAACATGTTTTTGGTAGCTAGCTAGCTTAAAGCAATTGCATTCAGTTTCAGTTTCACCCACCCTTTAATAATTTTCCCCTCTGTAACAAATTAAACAGCTTCTTCATAATGATCAGACCAGATAAAAGGGGTCGAAATGATTATATATTTCTCTTGTTCATTCAACAAATCTATGCGGATTAGTGCCAAACTTAGTGTCATGCATGATTAACGTTTATATATAGACTTCCTTTTTCTCTTCTGAGAGTTTACACAAAAGAGACCCAGACCAGAAAGCAGAGTTTGTTTTGGCTTTTAGCAATACAGTAGTATAGAGTGATTTTGAAAGAAAGGGTTTTGGACCACCTAGTGGAGCTTTAAAATCACCTGCTCGTTGTCGTTGGCCTTTACCTTATAGCTATCTACAATCATCACTCTGAGCACTGCCATCCAACTTGCAACAACAACATATTACAAATATAACGTCTAAAATATATGCTCCAAGTCCAAAGCTTCGAAAATGAAAATTACTGCAACAACAACAAAAAGAGGAAAGAAAGATGCGTTGCGTGCATACATATATAAAGCATGTATGAAAGTGAAACAGGACAGAACAGAGTTTACTTTTACCTAAGTTTACCTCATAATAATTGCATCATCAGAAAGAATGGTGAGCATTGGCCACTCTCCTCAAGCGCTTCCGTTCATGCCCTTTTTAAGTGCAGGCAAATTCGGAAGCCCTTGAGGGAGAGTGAGCAATGAATTCCACTGGAAATATTGCCTAACATGCAGCTGTCTCAATTCTACTATTGATCATATTTGATCATCACCATATATATAATTCAAGATAAGTTTTCTTCACTCTCCTCAAAAAGGCCTCGAGCATTGCTAGTGATCAGGATCTGGTTTCCAAGCAATTGCTGGAAGCCCTTGAGGGAGAGTGAACAATCAAATACCTTGTAAGATTAATTAACTGTTTTCTTTGATTTTTCTGATTGGCTCTGGCTGATTCACTCTGAAAGAGGATTGCCCATTTTATAGGACTTTGGAAAAGTTAATAGCCCATACCAAAATTGTGGAGCAAAAAATTTTGGTAAGATTTAAGATTTAATCTTATAATGGGCCCCCACTCCATATCTTGGCACTTGACATTTTGTGACCAAACCAGATCCTCTTGCTTCCAACTTCAAGGAAAGGAACCTCTCTCAAATTGACTTCAAAGTCAACGATCACAAAAGCTCAAGAGCAGGGTGAGAGCTTTCTTCCCACTTGTAAAAGCAAATCAAGTGAGAATTTGAAGTGCTAATAATCAAATCAATTTTGAATGATTCTAGAGTTTAGATGAGATTGAAACCATTGAAGAAATACCCAAATCAAAAAACATGAGAGTTGGCCCTTAAGAACCTTGACAAGGCAATCAAATCTTTCTCTTTTAAATGTCATAAAAAAGAATATATATTTAGGGGATTATATGGCATCTCATCCTTATCCATGTATGAATAATTTGATTTATATCTTGAATGTCAACGCTAAGATAATTCCCCCTATTGACATTCCTTCATTCCTCTACACTTAACCCATCTTCTTTTTGCTTTTAATCTCTAAAAACAATTTGCAACTTGACATATCTTGCAAATTGGACAATAGGGCCGGTCCAGAAACTTGTGCTCTTAATCTCTTTTTCCATTGCACGATATTGTACACTTGTCATCGGGCGGATCTTGACATGCAAATTTGAGGGGGACAATATAAGTTGTTCTATGCAAAATTAAATTTAGGGGGCCAAATTGAAAACTTTGAAGTGTAGTTGCATATAAATATACACAAGGATCCGCCCCTGCTTGTCATCTCAAAATGGTTAGCCGGGACATTATATATTCTCCATCAACCTTTTATTTATGGATCTGTTAGTGTAAATTTTAAACTTCACACGCGGATTAAAAAGTTGACATACACCCCTTAAACCGGCATGTTAGTATGACAAAATTCATTGACGGTATATTGTATAATTTTCTTTAATTTATTTATTTATTTATTTCGATAGAAAATTTGATGTTATTGCTGGCTTGTTGCCTTTCCTTTTGGGTTTTTATTTGGTTTTGGGCCTTTTAAATATTATTTGGGCTTTTGGTTTGGTTATTTGTTTGGGTTGATAGCAACACTTTCTTTAAGCTGGGTTCAAAGAGGAGAATAGGAAAAGGAAGAAAGTACCTTATGATAATCCCTCAAAACATTGGGCTTAATTAAGTGCTTGCAGTTGCAACTATCATGGAAATATCGAGATGGAAGAAAAGTTGCAACTGTTGCGTAATATCTTTTCGGACGAGAACCTGAAATTATATGCTGCGTACGATACATCCATAACTGGTGAAAATTTATTTATGAGTCATGAAACCATTATTATGGCTTCAAATAATGCAACTTCATTCTAAATTAATCATCTTAACCAAATATATTCAAAATAAATTTCATACATGAGTAAAGTAAAAATTGCCGATCATTTTAACAATTAAGCAAAGTTCTCTTATTTTAAAGCTGGGTTACATTTTTAAACTGTAAACAGAAGAATTTTAGTACTAATACTTATTTTCTTCACTCATAAAAGAGAATCTGAAACCTTATTTATTTATAGTCTTTTATAATTCACTTTGAGGCTCCTAATATTTCAATATTGCTTTGTTTTGAACAGGCTGTCACCCAAAACTATTAAATTGGCAACAAAAAGGAAAAAAAAAAAAACCCAAAAGACTTTTTTTCCCCCGGCCCGACCCAAAACCGACATAATTAAGGGAACTACTACAAAACTATATATATAAAAAAATGAGAGAGGCCAGACACCGTATAACGGAAAAGAGAAAACCCTAAAATTTTGTCCATTTGTAGGTTGAGGTCGCGTGCCTCCTCCCAATCCAAACACACGCCTTCTTTCACTCCCCAATTTTCATCTACTACGTCTGATTCCGGCAAGTAACACCGTAAGATAAACAATCGCTACCAAGCTTCAATTCCATTTGCTAATCATTTAAGTTTCATCAGTTTGCTAATTTGATTTGCTTTTTATCTTTCAAAATTCAAGTTTTGGGAGGACAGAGATGGCGGATCGCTTGACGCGTATTGCGATTGTCAGTTCGGATCGCTGCAAGCCCAAGAAGTGCAGGCAAGAGTGCAAGAAGAGCTGCCCTGTGGTTAAAACTGGTAACTTTTTAGCTTTTTACTCTTGCCTTAGACTGATTAACTTATCTGGAAAAATCAAACCAGCCAGTATTAGGTTTTCGTGATTCGGGGGTTTACTGTATTCGGCGATCAGAAAATTGATATTTCCCCCTTTATCTAAATAGAATGATGTTAGTTTTATTCCCTTTAGAAGAGTTTCAGCTAATAAAAAATTGTTACTGCATCAACCAATATTTTTTGTTGCCTTTTGGTGTCGATTGTTGTAGATCCCACGAGCATACCAAGAATACTTGTAATACTTTTGTCTTTGTCTTGTTAATGTCCAGTTGAAATGAGAGTTTGCTATGCAAAGTTTTTACAGCTGTTCTTCGACCATCAGGGGTTTGCTTCTTAGGTCTATTTCGTGTCTTTAGGATGCAAATTATCTCACGTGTGTTACTCTTGTCTGCAGGGAAGCTATGTATTGAGGTTTCTAGTAGCGCAAAGATAGCTTTTATTTCTGAAGAGTTGTGCATTGGTTGTGGTATCTGTGTGAAGGTGTGTGATCTTACTCTGATATCACATCCGTGTCTCTGTTCATGACCTGTTTACATGTGGGATAAATAAGATCATATGGCTGAGCTCAATCTTTTGATGCAGAAATGCCCGTTTGAAGCAATTCAAATCATCAACTTACCAAGAGATTTAGACAAAGATACAACCCATCGATATGGTCCCAATACTTTCAAATTACACAGGTTGGTTAATTGTTGCTTGCTAGATTGGAAGATTGAAGTCATTTTTACACTTCATATTCCTTCTTCTGTCCCCCCCCCCCCCCCCCCCCCCCACCAACCACCAAACCCAAATCTCCATATCCTCTTATCTTACATTGTGATGGTTTTGAATTGCAATTTCAGGTTACCAGTTCCAAGGCCCGGGCAAGTTCTTGGTCTGGTTGGGACCAATGGCATTGGAAAGTCAACTGCACTTAAAGTTCTGGCTGGGAAACTAAAGCCAAACTTGGGTCGTTTCAATGTAAATTTTTGAGACTTTGTTTCCTTAATTGTTCTTTATGCGTGTTAGTTCTTTACCTATTTGGACCATTCATTTGCAGAACCCTCCAGATTGGCAGGAGATATTGACATATTTTCGAGGATCTGAGTTGCAGAATTATTTTACTCGCATCTTGGAAGATAATCTGAAGGTGCTTATTTTCGTTGGTTTATTTTTTTGACCTGATTACCTTTAATTATTTTTCTTCCTGTAGCAGAAAAGAAAAAGAATTTCAAGTATGCTTCATTCAATTTTATTATTTATTTATTTGTTGGGTTATATCTACTTTTTGGGGAGAAGATGATGAGGGTTAATAAATAGCAGACCTTCCTATAATTTAGTGACATACCTTGTGAAGCAGTTTTGCTTCCGAAGTTTTCTGTGACACTTAAAAAGGTCACCTAACTTTTAATGTTTGTTCCATAAAACAGATATTATGTGATACTGTCTTTGGCAAGATTAAAAAAAAAGTTTGCCGATGACTGTTTCCCCTTACTATTATGTATTCCCAGCAGTTTGATGTTGGATTATTTATGTTTCTCAGTATGGGTCCCATTACCTGGGGCATAACTTATGTGAAGGTGATCCTGTTTAATTTTGCTGCTAATATGGTATAGTCGAATGGTTCCACTTGAAATGTTACTTTTTATGTGTAATCTGAATTTCTATAATTATCTAACTTGCAAGAGAAATTTGATGATTGAATGCTACTTTCTCTTGTCAACTTTGATATGATTTTTATCTCTGGCAGCCATGAGCATATAAACTCTTATAGGTATCCTGCAATTTACTATATTGCCTTGACATTTGCTGATGCTTTTTTTTTTGTTATAACAGGCAATCATCAAGCCACAGTATGTTGATCATATTCCAAAGGCAGTTCAAGGCAATGTGGGTCAAGTTCTTGACCAAAAAGATGAGAGAGAAATGAAGGAGGAACTTTGTGCTAATCTTCAACTGAATCAGGTCATAGACCGTAATGTTGGGGACTTATCTGGTGGAGAGCTCCAGAGATTTGCTATTGCTGTTGTTGCCATACAGAAAGCAGAGATATATATGTTTGATGAGCCTTCGAGTTATCTTGATGTGAAACAGAGACTGAAAGCGGCACAAGTCATTCGAGATCTGCTCAGGCCTAATAGGTTAAATCTTCATTTCACCTAATTCTTAAGTACTTTTTAGTAATTTGAATGGGCCTGATTTGGGTAATTGCCTAATTGTTCTTATTATGCTTTTATGCTTTTGTATGTATTTCAGCTATGTGATTGTTGTCGAGCATGATCTTAGTGTCCTGGATTACTTATCGGACTTCATTTGCTGCTTGTATGGAAAACCTGGTGCATATGGAGTTGTTACCCTCCCCTTTTCTGTCAGAGAAGGAATCAATATTTTCTTGGCTGGATTTGTCCCCACTGAAAATCTAAGGTTTCGGGATGAATCTTTAACCTTCAAGGTAAAACTTTTAGTATTGTAATTTGTGCACCATCTAATCAGCTTTAAGTTCTTCTTTTCACCTCTCTGTTTCCCCTTTGTTTCAGGTTGCAGAGACCCCACAAGAGAGCGCTGAAGAAATTGAAACCTATGCACGATACAAATACCCCACCATGACAAAAACTCAGGGCAATTTCCAACTTAAAGTGATGGAGGGTGAATTTACTGATTCTCAAATTATTGTCATGCTTGGTGAGAATGGGACAGGAAAGACAACATTCATCCGTATGCTGGTATTTTATTCTTTCATTGTTTGTGCATTTATTAATTACATGTTCCAAGTTTTCGTAAATTTTCCGATCTCTTGAATAAGTTTTGATATATTGGTTGAACCTGCAGCATGGTTCGTTAAGACCTGATAGTGTAGAAGATTCTGATGTGGAGATACCTGAGTTCAATGTTTCATACAAGCCCCAAAAGATCAGTCCCAAATTTCAATCTACAGTCAGGCACTTGCTACATCAAAAGATTCGTGATTCATACATGCATCCCCAGTTCGTTTCAGATGTGATGAAGCCTCTTCTCATCGAACAATTGATGGATCAGGAAGTAGTGAATCTCTCCGGAGGAGAGTTGCAAAGAGTTGCATTATGTCTATGCCTTGGGAAGGTAAATGTATCTGAATCACCCAAACTTTAGGGATATAAATATTCCTGGTCTTATATACCTCCTGATAAGTTTGAAATGTGATTTATCTGGAACCTAAATTGTTGGAGGTATCTATGTCTCGATGGTAGGGTGTCCTTTACCACATTCCACAGGGCACAAACTTTCTATGCAGACGTCTAGATACATGATTTAATGTGCACACACACCGGTTAAAATATCTCTCATATTAGCATGGTGTTCTTTACGTTCACTTTAAGAAATATGTTTTTTAGCTTTGGGCTATTGCTAATGCTGAGGCTTCACTAGTGTAACTTATTTTTTCTGTATTATGCTATCATATCATTTTTTGTTTGTATGTTGTTCTTTGCATTTTTCATACCATTTACATCAGGAATTGTAGATTCTACTGTTCTTCGCAAGGATATATGGTTATTGGATTATAACGTGATTTGCAAGTTGTTGGGTCTTCCTAAGTTAAGGCATGAAACACGTAGTTGTCATAGTTTGGAATTTTCTGAACTCCTTGGACTTCAATATTAAATTTGAGTCTGTTCTCAAGTGAGTGCTAGGAATTCAGTAACTGTTGAGTTATAGTCCCTCGGGGAAAGAAGTTCTAGTTTTGTAGCTGTACAAAGTCAAGTGAGGATGGATGAAGTTTTATTTGTCCTAGTCGTCACATTGTGCTGGTTCCATATTTTGTTCAGTTTCTTCCTTTATTGTTTCAGGTTTATTTTGGTATGACTTTTTTTCTTCTCGGTCCTATTCCACTTTTCACATTATTAAGTATTGTGTAACCTTTTTAATCTGGCTAATGCATTTGTTTATTTTGTTTCATGCAGCCCGCAGATATTTACCTGATAGATGAACCGAGTGCTTACCTCGACTCTGAGCAGCGTATTGTTGCTTCTAAAGTCATAAAGAGGTTCATCCTCCATGCAAAGAAAACTGCATTCGTGGTTGAGCATGATTTTATTATGGCAACTTACCTTGCTGATAGAGTTATCGTGTATGAGGGTCAGCCATCAGTGTCTTGCACTGCAAATTCTCCCCAGTCCTTGTTGACTGGCATGAATCTCTTCTTATCTGTTAGTCTTACATCTCTTCTCTCTGTTTCCATAATTCCCTTCTTGCTACTCCTTGCCTGTCTGTGCTTACTTTTTTTGTGCTCATTTTGGCCCATTTTTGCACTCTGCAGCATCTGGACATCACATTTAGGCGGGATCCAACCAATTATCGACCAAGAATCAATAAACTGGAATCAACTAAGGACCGAGAGCAAAAGGCTGCTGGGTCATACTATTATCTAGATGATTGACACATTTACTGACAGGTGAATGAATTCCCTTGTGATATAGTGTTTACGTGCTTATCTGGTGGCTGCTGAACTAGTCTATCTGGCCATTTCAGTTGCTAATCAAGATAAAGATGAAAAGCACATCAATTCTGGGCATTTGCGGGATTTCGGATGAGTCGTTACAATATCTTAACAAGTGAAGACGTTCTTTGCCCTACTTGAGAAGCTCACATCCTGATATCTCTTTTGTTGCTAAATGAGCTCGCGGACCCTTTGATTTAGAAATATTTTAATGGTGTGCTTTATTTGATATTTGGCGAGATAGGATACTCGTATTTTTGTTGACTTGCTACATCTTCATTGTATTTTAATTAGATGTGCGCAAATTTAGGAGGAATTTTGGATTCAGATGTTTGAGCAAATGAGTACATGATTGTCATTTTTCCCTTTGGAATTATAATATTATTTTTCCGCCATTTTAAGTGGAGGGTTTCGTTTTATCATTTCATTACAGCAAACGTGAATGTTTTCTATTCATTGGATGAAAAAAGAAAAAATGGAAGGTAATCTTTTCTGTTTGGCTAAAATCTTAATTAGGGCCCTAAACTTTGCCAAAAAGGTCAAATAAGTGCCTAAATTATGAAAAGGTCAAATTAGTGCCTGAACTTTTCGATTTGGGGCAATTCAGTCCAAAATGTTAGATTATAAGTCTATTAAATATAAATAATCCAAAACATTTTGGACTGAATTGACCCAAATCGAAAAGTTCAGACACCAATTTGACATTTTCATAGTTTGGCCACTTATTTGACCCTTCTGACAAAGTTCATGGCCTTAATTGAGATTTTAGCCTGTTTTGACGATTTAAATTTTAAACAATTGAATCTATAAGAACCACGAAAAAGAAAAACTATTGAACGAGTATTATTACATTTTTCATTATTTTTTTCTTAGTGGATCTGCAATTTTCAATAAGCCCGAAAAATGTTTGGCCTTCAATCTACTTTTCTGTTGGGCTTGGAACTCCGTCGATTAACAAGCAAGATAAGAACTGATCCAGCTCATTGAACGAGTCTATTAACGGCTACTTTGACCTTATCTTTTACGCGTCAATAGTAATCGCCCACGTGTCCCTTTTCTTAAACCGACATAAGCGGATGGATTTTTTAAGGACCCATGGGCGCGCCTAGAAAACGCGTTTGGTCGCACGCCAACTAATTCCACCTGTACCTAACAAAAAATCCTAACCGTATATTCATCTCCCCACCGCTTAATCCTAGCCGTCTATTTTGCCCATCATTCCCTATAAATACCCTTCCTCCGCGTTGGCGTGGTAGAGTAGAATACGCGGGTTATTATTTTGGTGTTATCGCTTCTGCGTTTGTCTCTCTTCTATTCTTTGCTTCCGATTATGTTTGACGGTTATTGTATTCCTTTTTGGATTTGGATTTACGATTCTAGATCTTTTTCTTGTTGGAGATAATCGAAGTTAAATCTTGGATTTGTGTTTTGTTTCGTTGGTAGGTCCTTGTTGGATACAACGTGATCTTGTGATCTTGTGATTTTGTTCTGGATTCTGGATGAAGGAAGGAGGATTATACGGTTACTCGAATATTAGTTTCACTTTGATTTTTCTTTTTCGTTTTCTATTGTGAAACTGAAAACCTATATACTACGGGGATTTGTTGTGTTTGTTGGTAGGAGAGATCAGAAAAGAGATCCATCCAGTTTACAAGAATTCGGTTTGGCTTAATCTTTTGTCGTTGGTTTTACCGTCTGATTTGGATTAGACCTCTGTCTTTGGGCATATTTGATTTTTCATAGTTAGTTGTTGCCATAAGCAATTTGGAGATTCTAACTTCGGCACATAATCGTTTCTGGTTTTGTTTGATCAGAGATTATTGGAATTTCAATTTTGGAATCCGGACTCAACACTTAAGGAGAATCGGTTCTTTGATCTTTACCTTTACGTTTTTGTTCTGGAGGTTTAGGATCTTCTGTAGTTATTACTGAGCATGTTTACCCTTTCATTATTTTGGATCTGTTGTTTTGCTAGTTTGCAAAATTGGGAGTAAGGACAACGATGAAACATCTTGCATCATCTGGAGTGATCTGTGGGCTGTTTATGTGGTAGATTTCCAAGGGATGATTCTTGTTGGTGTAATTGCGGTTTTTTTTTTCCTTTGGACTCTTGAATCTGGTTTTTGTAATTTGACGCCTTGACATTATGCTGGGTTGGTTTTCTGGATTCATGATACAGAGATGGCTGCTTAACCTGGATAGTTGGGTCAGTTCATCTAACCTCTTTTCTGATTTTGCTTTGATTACATGATAATTGATCATTGCAGATTGTTTGAAGTTATCGAAAAAGGGCAAGGGAAATAAATGTGGCCAGCAGTTAGAACAAAGGTTTTTATAGGTTCTTGTTTGTTTCCTGGTTGACATCACTGTGGGTTTAGTTTTTGTTTATTGATATAGAATTGCCAGGGGTGAGTGCATGACAGCAGAAGCGAGACCTTTTGTCAGAACTTAACTTGGGGTCCTTGGAATTTAAACTTTAACTTCCATGGAGGTTTCCATCCTTATGGCTTGAATTTAAACTTAACAAGTGTGTCAGTTTGGTATTCTATCTTTACTCTTTGCTTTAGCATATGGCTTGAATCTTCACTCTGGGTGATAGCTTTGTTTATTATTGGCACAGGATGATGGTATGCCAGAGGTTGTAGCCTAAGGACCCCAAATTGGTAAATGTGTCAGTCTGACCTCATCATCATCATCATACTTTTTTTTTTTAAAAAATTATTATTAAAATCCTCTGCCTGGTGTATGTTTTCTTGATAACAGCTCTCATGTGGTGTGGTTGCTTGGTTGGCGTCTCGCAGGAAAACTAGAAGTCTCTTGCATTCTTGTTTGTTATTTATAGGGTTTTTCATGTTTAACGTCTTTCTTGGTTTTGAGGGGCTGGTACACAGGCAGTTACTGAGAACAACAATTCAACCTTCGTCCCATGACACAATATTACTAGGTTATACGTATGAGCTTTTCCGTTAATGTATGGGCACCTTTTAGTTTTTGCATTTAACATATCTTTCACTTGGTTTCTAGTCTTGACTTATGGTTTTCGCGGAAATTATCGAGTACAGCAATGTTGGAAGTTCTGCCTTCTTCCCATGCTATGGTTATACATATATAATATATAACTACATATATATACACATAAATTCTTTCCATTCATGTTTAGCACCTTTTGTTGTTATTTTTATTTGTAACTCTTATGGTTTTCTCTGATCAGAGTTTCATGGAATCCCAGTTCTGTGTCCAGTCTCAACTTTCATTAAGGCTTATCTCCTGGTTCGTTGCATCTCTCCAAAATATTTTTGTCTTGGCACCTTTTTGTTTTTTGTATTTAACATAACCTTCACTTGGTCTCTGGTATTGACTTACGGACCTTCACTTGATCTCTGGTATTGACTTACGGTTTTCGCGGGCAATTATCAAGTACAGCAATGTTGCAAGTTCTGCCTTCTTCCCATGCTATGGCTATACATACATACACCTATATATATACACACACACATACAAATTTCTCTTCCATTCATGTTTAGCACCTTTTGTTGTTAGTGTTATCAGTATGTCTTATGGTTTTCTCTGATCAGAGTTCCATGGAAATCCATTCTGGTTCCGGTCACAACCCTCATTGAGGCTTACCTCCTAGTTCGCCGCATCTCTCCGAAATACTTAACTAGAGAATCTTGTGATATCAATGGTTAGAGGAAAAATGCTTTAAATTTTGGAGTTAAATTACTTCTGATGTCTCTTGGTTTATCTGGTTCGGATCTTTTGGCATGCATCTTGACTGTTGAAGATATTTATAGTTTTGTCCAAATAATATGGCACCAGATGATTGTGTGGAAGATATGGGGCCTTGAAGGACTCCAAACTGGTGACCTGTCATTTATCTTTTTCTCGTGACCCGTTATTTATCTTTTTCTCTAACTTCTCCCTGATATGCTTTGAAGGACTCTGATTTGGTGAACACTAGTTTGACTCACCTTCCTATTTTTTAAAACAAACCAACCCCCCTTGCCCCCTCTCCCTTGATCAGTCTGCTTGATATTGGCTTTCAGGTGTGGTGGTCGCTTGGCTGGAACTCCATTGTAAAGGAGCTCTTATTTCATGGTCTGGAGTCTGGACTTCTTGTTTCGTTGCTAACTTTTGCTTAATTTTTTTGTAGTAGGTTTTTGTCCCGCTTCACCTTCTCTTTCTTTTTGGGCCTACCTAGACAGTATGGTATTAACAGGCAGTTGTGGAGTACAACAATGTTGGAAATTATATCTTGGGTGTCAGCACTACATTTGTGTGGTGTACGGAGGTTGCAGCGGGTTATCGTTTTAGAATATAGCCATTTCATTTGCATCTCTCTTTTCATTTTTCCCTTGATTTCATCTGGTGGTGTTTTTGTGCCTTTTTTGGATTTGGATTTATGATTTGGTATCTTTTTCTTGTTGGAGATGTCAAAGTTAAATCTTGGATTTTGTATTTTGTTTTGTTAGCAGGTTGGTCTTGGAGTATTGTGATTTTGTTCCAGATTCTGGATAAAGTAGGTTTATATGGTAGTTTAAAGATTAATTTCACTTTTGAGTTTTTTCATCCTCTGTTGTGAAATCTATAGGATCTGTTTGTATTTCTTGGTAGGAGAAATCAGAAAAGAGATCCATTCAGCTTTCAAGATATATGGTTTGCATCTATTATTGTTGGTTTTATCGTTTGATTTGGATCTTTACACGTCTGTCTTTGGGCCTGTTTGTTTTTACTGAATTGGCGATCTATTCTGGTTTTGTTTGATCAGAGGTTTCTGGATTTTCAATTTTGGAATCGTGACTCCACCCTCCAGAAGAATTGGTTCTTGCCTCTTTACCTTTATCTCTAATCTTTTTAGTTTTGGAGTTTTAGGATCTTTTGCAGTTATCACATATGTTTTGCCCTTTTATATTATAGATAGATTCGTGTTCTGCTAGTGTTGCAAGATTGGGTGGAAGAACAACAATGGAACATCCTGCATTTTTAGGAAGGATCTATGGACTTTTATGTGGTTAATTTAATTGTAAGGGAAGTATGCTTTGGTTGTTAATTGGCCTTCCAGTGATGGGAGTTGTGACTGTGGGTATTTTGCTAGGTTTGCAAGATTAAGGACAACAATGGAACATCCTACATTATTAGGAAGGATCTATGGACTGTTCATGTGGTAGATTTCCAAGGGATGATTCTTGTTGCTGTAATTGCGGTTTTTTTTTTTTTTTTTTTTTCCTTTGGGACTCTTGAATCTGGTTTTTGTAATTTGACGCCTTGACATTATGCTGGGTTGCTTTTCTGGATTCATGATGCAGAGTTGGTTAATGCTGCGAATTTGTTGCTGCTTAACCTGGATAGTTGGGTTATTTCGTCTAACCTCTTTTATTAGTTTGTTAAAACTCTTGCTTTGATTACATGATTACATGAGTACATGACAATAGATTGTTTGAAGTCATTGAAAAACGGCTAGGGAAATAAATATGGCCAAAAGTTAGAACAAAGGTTTTTATAGGTTCTTGTTTTCTGGTTGACGCTACTGTGGGTTTAGTTTTTGTTTATTGGCATAGAATTGCAAGGGATGAGGGCGACAGCAGAAGAGAGGCCCTTCAAAGGTTCTTTTTTATCTTTGCTTCTTGTATTTTCTAATTAACTCATACGGTTGGAAATCTGTTTTTTCTTATGGTTCTGTCTACTAGAGAATTTTGGAATTTCAAATTGGGGAACCTATCCAACTCTTAAGATGGTTTATGGTTTACTTCCTGGTTTGTTGCATCTCTTCAACAATTTATTCAGTTACAAGTTGTCAGTTTTGGTTCTCTTTAATCTTTACGTTGCATTTGTCAACATCTTACATGGATCTTCACTCCGGGTGACTGTTCTTGTTTAATATTTGGCATAGGATTCCAAGATTTGGCCAGTGAAGGAGCCAAGTTATCGAAGGCCTGTGTCTTCATACTAGTTTTTGCAGCAACCTTTATTTTCATAGGAATTGAGAGCAGACATGTCCCATTTTCTTCTGATGACACAGAATTACTATGGTTCTCCTCTTTGTTCTTTTCTTTTTTATTAAAATCCCTTTTCCATTATTGTTTGGAATTGAAACTCACAGTTTTTGCATTTGACATCTCTGTCACTTGGTTCTATCTTGACTTGTGGGCTTTCACAGGCAACTACTGGGAACAAGAATGTTGCAATTTCTACATTGTTCCCATAACACAAGATTACTTATGGTTATCAATCTCTCTCTCTTATTTTACTTATTTTTTTAAAATCCTACTGCTTGTTTGGCACCTTTTCGTGTTTAGTGTTATTTATACATATTTTCAATCTCTCTCTTTTTTTTTTAAAAAAAATTCCCCACCCTTCTTGTTTGGCACCTTTTCGCGTTTGGTGCTGTAAATTCCTTTTATGGCTGTGTTTGATCAGATTTCCTTGGAATTTGAACTTAACCTTCATGGAGGTTTGCATCCTTGTTCATTGTCCAGTGACAAGTTGTGTCAGTTTGGTATTCTATCTTTACTCTTTTCTCTAGCACATGACTTTCACTCTGAGTGATGGCTTTGTTAATTATTGGCACAGGATGATGGTATGCCAGATGTTGTAGCCTAAGGAACCCAAATTGGTAAATGTCAGTCTGACCTCATCATCCTCTTCTTTTTCTTTTTCTTCTTCTTCCTTTTTTTTTTTTAATTTTTAAATTTTAAAAAATTAAAATCTTCTGCCTGGTGTATGTTTTTCTTGATAACAGCTTTCATGTGGTGTGGTTGCTTGGTTGGCATTTCGATGGGAAAGTAGAAGTCTCTTGCATTCTTGTTTGTTATTTTTAGGGTCTTTCGTCTTTAACATCTCTATTTCGTGGTTTTGGGGGGCTGGTATTCACTGAGAACAACAATTCAACCTTCGTCCCATGACACAATATAACTAGGTTATACGTATTATCTTATTAGGTTTTTTTATTATTTTTTTAAATTTTAAATTTTTTCCATTATTGTCTTGGCACCTTTTGTTTTTTTGTTTTTGTTTTTGTTTTTAACATATCTTTCACTTGGTTTCTGCTATGGTTTTCGCGGGCAATTATCGAGTACAGCAATGTTTCAAGTTCTGCCTTCTTCCCATGCTATGGTTATATATATACCTTTATATACGCAAATTCCTCTTCCATTCATGTTTAGCACCTTTTGTTGTTAGTGTTATCAATACCTCTTATGGTTTTCTCTGATCAGAGTTTCATGGAAATCCGTTCTGGACCCTCATTGAGGCTCTCGGTTTGCTGCATCTCTCCAAAATACTTAAACTGGAGGATCTTGTGATATTAATGGTTCGGAGGAAAAAATGCTTTAAATTTTGGAGTTAAATTACTTCTGATTTTTCTTGGTTCATCTGGTTGGGATCTTTCTGCATGCATCTTGACTGTTGAAGATGTTTATGACTCAGGGCTGTAGTTCTGTCCAGATAATATGGCACCAGATGATTGTGTGGAAGATGTGGCCTTGAAGGACTCCAAACTGGTGACCCCGTCATTTATCTCTCTCTAACTTCTCCCTGATATGCTTTGAAGGACTTTGATTTGGTGAAACACTAGTTTGACTCACCTTCTTATTTAAAACAAACCAACCCCCGCGCCCCCTCTTTCTTGATCAGTCTGCTTGATATTGGCTTTCAGGTGTGGTGGTCACTTGGCTGGCACTCCATTGTAAAGGAGCTCTTATTTTATGGCCTGGACCTCTTGTTTCGTTGCTATTTTTACTTGTATTTTTTTGTAGTAGGTTTTTGTCCCGATTTACCTTCCTTCTCTTTTGTTTTGGGCCTAACTAGACAGTATGGTTTTCACAGGTAGTTGTGGAGTACAACAATGTTGGAAATTATATGTCAATACTACATTTGTTTGGTGGAGTACAGAGGATACAGTGGAGCACAATAATGTCGGAAATTACATGTCAATACTACATTTGTTTGGTGGAGTACAGAGGTTACTGTGGTTTATCGTTTTAGAATATGGCCATTGCTTCTGCATTTGTCTCTTTTCACTTTTCCCTCTGATTTAATCTGACAGTGTTTCTTATGCCTTTTTTGGATTTGGATTGATGATTTTGGATCTTCTTGTTGGAGATTTCAAAGTTAAATCTTGGATTTTGTATTTTGTTTCGTTGGTAGGTTGGTTTTGGAATATTGTGATTTTGTTCCAGATTCTGGATGAGGTAGGTTGATATGGTAGTTCAAAGATTAATTTCACTTCTGAGTTTTTCATTTTCTGTTGTGAAATCTATAGGAATTGTTTGTATTTGTTGGTAGGAGAAATCAGAAAAGAGATCCATCCGGTTTTCAAGACATTTGGTTTGCATCTATTATCGTTGGTTTTATCATCTGATTTGGATCACGTTTGTCTTTGGGCCTGTTTGTTTTTACTGAATTGGCGATCTTTTCTGGTTTTGTTAGATCAGAGGTTTCTGGATTTTCAGTTTTGGAATCGCGATTCCACCCTCAAGAAGAATTGGTTCTTGCTTCTTTAAATCTCTAACCTCTTTTTTTTTTTTTAGGAGGTTTAGGATCTTTGTAGTTATCATATAGGTTTTGCCCTTTCATTATCTTATAGATCGGGTGTTTTGCTAGGTTTGCAAGATTGGGATGAATGACAAAAATGGAGCATCTTGCATCATTAAGAATCTATGGACCCTTGCGTAAGGGAAGTATGCTTTGGTTCTACCTTCATGACAGACAGAGTATTACCATGGTCATGCATTTATCTTGCTTTTAGGGGGGTGGTCTTCACAGTCTATTTCTGAAAACAACAATTCTACCTTCATGACAGAGTATTGCCATGGTCATACAATCTTACTTTGACTCTTTTTTTAAATATATCTGGTACCTTTTGGTTTTTGTGTTGGACATATCTTTCTCTTGGTTTTGGTCGTATTGTTTTTGCTGGAATTCTTGAGTACGGTGATCTTGAACGTTCTTCCTTCTTCCCATGCTATGGATAGACATGGATATTCATATACTTTAATTCCTTTTTCCTTTTGTGTTCAATTCCTCTTATGGTTATGGTTATTCTCTCCCGATTCACCTTTTCTCTCCTTGTTGGGCCTATTTAGATGGACTCATGGTTTTGGCAGGCAGTCACTGACTACAGCAATGTTGGAAACCATACCTAGGGTGTCAGCATTACGTTTGCATGGTGGAGTAGCGGTTGGAATATAGCCATTGCTCCTGCATTTTTCTCTCTTCCAGTCTTTGTGTTTGGTATCTCATCCTGACTGATTTTTATGCCTTTTTGGATTTCCCAAAGGAGATATTGAAGTTGGATCTTGGGTTTGTGTTTTGTTTCGTTTGGTAGGTGGTTCTTGGAGCACAAGGTGATTTGTGATTTTGTAGGTAATCCAAGATGTCGCCTGTGTAAAGGAGCCAAATTTGTTGAAGGTCTATGTTTTCATCTTAGTTTTTGCAGCTACCTTGAAGTTCACTGGGATTGTGGACAACAATTTTGCAAATTTTAAGTTCTTTCCATGAGACAAAATTACTATTGTTCTAAGTTCTTTCCTTTTCCACTTTAGAAATTTTCCATTCTTGTTTGGGTCTATTTGTAAGTGGCTTTCAGGTGCGTGGTTGCTTGGCTGGCACTCCAATGGAAATGAGCCACTATTTTGTGCTGTGGGAATCTGCTCTTGTTGTGTTGCTCATCTTGCTATGTTATTCAGTCCCAATTCACCTTTTCTTTCCTCCTTTTTGGGCCTATTTAGATGGATTCATGGTTTTGACAGGCAGACACTGACTACAACAATTTTGGAAACCATACCTAGGGTGTCAGCACTACATTTGCATGGTGGAGTGACGATTTTTGTTTTTGAATATAGCCATTGCTCATGCTTTTTTTCTCTCTTCAATTCTTTGCGTTTGATATCTCATCTGACTGGTTTTATGCCTTTTGGGATTTTGCTGATGGAGATATTGAAGTTCGATCTTGGGTTTGTGTTTTGTTTCGGTTGGTAGGTGGTTCTTTGGAGCACAGGGTGATTTGTGATTTTGTAGATAATCCAAGATGTCGCCTGTTAAAGGAGCCAGTTTGGCGAAGGTTTATGTCTTCATCTTAGTTTTTGCAGCTTCCTTGACGTTCACTAAGATTGTGGACAGCAATGTTGCAAATTTTACGTTCTTTCCATGAGACAAAACTACTATGGTTCTAAGTTTTTTCCTTTTGCACTTTAGAAATTTTCCATTCTTGTTTGGGTCTATTTGAAAGTGGCTTTCAGGTGTGGTGTTTGCTTGGCTGTACTCTAATGGAAATGAGCCTCTATTTTATGTTGGTGGGAATCTGCTCTTGTTGTATTGCTCATCTTTATAGGTTATTCTGTCCCGTTTTACCTTTTCTCTCCTTCTTGTTGGGCCTATTTAGATGGACTCATGGTTTTGACAGGCAGTCACTGACTACAGCGATGTTGGAAACGATACCTAGGGTGTCAGCACGACGTTTGCATGCTGGAGTAGCAGTTCTCTTTTTCGAAAATAGCCATTGCTCCTGCGTTTTTTCTCACTTCCATTCTTCGTTTGATGTCCTATCTGACTGTTTTTTATGCCTTTGGATTTCCTTGATGGAGATATTGAGTTGGATCTTGGATTTGTGTTTTGTTTCGTTTGGTAGGTGGTTCTTGGAGGCACAAGGTGATTTGTGAAAGTAATCCAAGATGTCGCCTTTGTAAAGGAGCCAAATTGGCGATGGTATATGTCTTCATCTTAGTTTTTGCAGCTACCTTGAAGTTCACTGGGATTGTGGACTGCAATGTTGCAAATTTTACGTTCTTTCCTTTTCCACTTCAGAACTTTCTATTCTTGTTTGGGTCTATTTGAAAATGGCTTTCAGGTGTGGTTTTTGCTTGGCTGGCACTCTAATGGAAATGAGCCTCTATTTTGTGCTGTGGGAATCTGCTCTTGTGGAGTTGCTCATCTTTATAGGTTTATTCTGTCCCGTTTCACCTTTTCTCTCCTTGTTGGGCCTATTTAGATGGACTCATTGTTTTGACAGGCATCGCTGACTACAGAACTTTGGAAACCATACCTAGGGTATGAGCATTACGTTTGCATGGTGGAGTAGCGGTTTGTCATTTTGAAATATAGCCATTGCTCCTGCGTTTTTCTCTCTTCCATTCTTGCGTTTGATATCTCATCTGACTGTTTTTTATGCCTTTTTGGATTTCCCTGATGGAGATATTGAAGTTGGATCTTGGGTTTGTGTTTTGTTTCGTTTGGTAGGTGGTTACAAGGTGATTTGTGACTTTGTAAGTAATCCAAGATGTCGCCTGTGTAAAGGAGCCAAATTTGCGAAGGTCTATGTCTTCATTTTTGTTTGAAGTTCACTGGGATTGTGGACAGCAATTTTGCAAATTTTACACTCTTTCCAGGAGACAAAATTACTGTGGTTCTATGTTCTTTCCTTCTCCATTTTTGAAAATTTCCATTGTCTGGGTCTATTTGTAAGTGGCTATCAGGTGTGTGGTAGCTTGGCTGGCACTCTAATGGAAATGGGCCACTATTTTGTGCTGTGGGAATCTGCTCTTGTTGTGTTGCTCATCTTTATAGGTTATTCTGTCCCGATTCACCTTTTCTCTTCTTTTTCTTGGGCTTATTTAGATGGATTCATGGTTTTGACAGGCAGTCACTGACTACAGCAATGTTGGAAACCATACCTAGGTTGTGAGCACTACGTTTGCATGGTGGAGTAGAGGTTTTTTGTTTTGGAATATAGCCATTGCTACTGCATTTTTCTCTTTTCCAATCTTTGGGTTTGATATCTCATCTTACTGTTTTTTATGCCTTTTTGGATTTTCCTGGTGGGGATATTGAAGTTGGATCTTGGATTTGTGTTTTGTTTCGTTTGGTAGGTGGTTCTTGGAGCACAAGGTGATTTGTGATTTTGTAGGTAATCCAAGATGTCGCCTGTGTAAAGAAGCCAAATTTCAGCTTAGTTTTTGCTGCTACCTTGAAGTTCACTAAGATTGTGGAGAGCAATGTTGCAAATTTCATGTTCCTTCCATGAGACAAAACTACTATGGTTCTAAGTTCTTTCCTTTTTCACTTTAGAAATTTTCCATTCTTGTCTGGGTTTAGTTGAAAGTGGATTTCAGGTGTGGTGTTTGCTTGGCTGTACTCTAATGGAAATGAGCCTCTGTTTTGTGGTGTGGGAATCTGCTCTTGTTGCTTTGCTCATCTTTATAGGTTTATAGGTTTTTTTTGTCCCGATTTACCTTTTTTCTCCTTCTTGTTGGGCCTATTTAGATGGACTCATGGTTTTGACAGGCAGTCACTGACTACAGCAATGTTGGGAACCATACCTAGGGTGTGTCAGCACAACGTTTGCATGGTGGAGTAGCGGTTTGTCGTTTTGGAATATAGCCATTGCTTCTGCGTTTTTTCTCATTTCCATTCTTTTCGTTCGATATCCCATCTGACTGTTTTTTATGCTTTTTGGATTTCCCTGATGGAGAATTGAAGTTGGATCTTTGATTTGTGTTTTGTTCGTTTGGTAGGTGGTTCTTGGAGGCATAAGGTGATTTGTGATTTTGTTAGTAATCCAAGATGTCGCCTGTGTAAAGGAGTCAAATTGGCGAAGGTCTATGTCTTCGTCTTAGTCTTTGTGACCTTGAAGTTCACTGGGATTTTGGACAGCAATTCTGCAAATTTTACATTCTTTCCAGGAGATAAAATTACTATGGTTCTATGTTCTCTCCTTTTCCACTTTAGAAACTTTCCATTCCTGTTTGGGTCTATTTGTAAGTGGCTTTCAGGTGTGTGGTTTCTTGGCTGGCACTCTAATGGAAATGGGCCATTATTTGTGCTGTGGGAATTTGCTCTTGTTGTGTTGCTCATCTTTATAGGTTATTCTGTCCCGATTCGTCATTTCTCTCCTTTTTCTTTGGCCTATTTAGATGGATTCATAGTTTTGACTGGCAGTCACTGACTACAGCAATGTTGGAAACCATACCTGGGGTGTCAGCACTACGTTTGCATGGTGGAGTAGCGGTTTTTCGTTTTGGAATATAGCCATTGCTACTGCATTTTTCTCTGTTCTATTCGTTGGGTTTGATATCTCATCTGACTGTTTTTTATGCCTTTTGGATTTCCCTGATGGAGATATTGAAGTTGGATCTTGGATTTGTGTTTTGTTCGTTTGGTAGGTGGTTCTTGGAGGCCCAAGGTGACTTGTGATTTTGGAAGTAATCCAAGATGTCGCCTGTGTAAAGAAGCCAAAATTGGTGATTGTATATGTCTTCATCTTAGTTTTTGCAGCTACCTTGAATTTTTTTGTACTCTTTCATAACATAAATATTGTTAATAGTTTCTGGACAGCAATGTTGCAAATTTTACGTTCTTTCCATGAGACAAAATTACTATGGTTCTAACTTCTTTCCTTTTTTACTCTAGAAAATTTCCATTTTTTGTTTGGGTATATTTGAAAATTTCCACTCTAGAAAATTTCCATTTTTTGTTTGGGTATATTTGAAAATGGCTTTCAGGTGTAGTTGTTGCTTGGCTGGAACTCTGATCGAAATGAGCCTCTATTTTGTGCTGTGGGAATCTGCTCTTGTGTTGTTGCTCATCTTTGTAGGTTTATTCTATCTCGTGTCATCTTTCCTCTCCTTGTTCTTAGATGGACTCATGGTTTTGACAGGCATCAGCTGACTTCAGAATTCTTGAAACCATACTGTCAGCATTACGTTTGCATGGTGGAGTAGCAGTTTATCGTTTGGAATATAGCCATTGCTCCTGCGTTTTTCTCTCTTCCAACTGTTTTTTATGCCTTTTTGGATCTCCCTGATGGAGATATTGAAGTTGGATCTTGAGTTTGTGTTTTGTTTCGGTTGTTAGGTGGCTCTTTGGAGCTCAAGGTGATTTGTGATTTTGTATATAATCCAAGATGTCGCCTTTGTAAAGGAGCCAAACTGGCGAAGGTTTGTCATCATCTTAGTTTTTGCAGCTACCTTGAAGTTCACTGGGATTGTGGACAGCAGTCAAAATTACTATGGTTCTAGGTTCTTTCCTTCTCCACTTTTGAAATTTTCCGTTCTTGTTTGGGTCTATTTGTAAGTGGCTTTCAGGTGTGTCATTGCTTGGCTGGCACTCTAATGGAAATGAGCCACTATTTTGTGCTGTGGGGATCTGCTCTTGTTGTGTTGCTCATCTGTTCTTGGTTATTCTGTCCCGATTCACCTTTTCTCTCCTTGTTGGGCCTATTTAGATGGATTCATGGTTTTGACAGGCAGTCACTGACTACAGCAATGTTCGAAACCATACCTAGGATGGCAGCACCACGTTTGCATGGTGGAGTAGCGGTTTTTCGTTTCGGAATATAGGCATTGCTCCTGCGTTTTTCTCTCTTTCACTCTTTGCATTTGATATCTCATCTGACTGTTTTTTATGCCTTTTTGGATTTGCCTGTTGGAGATATTGAAGTTCGATCTTGGATTTGTGTTTTGTTTTGTTTGGTAGGTGGTTCTTGGAGCACAAAGTGATTTGTGATCTTGTAGGTAATCCAAGATGCCGCCTGTGTCAAAGAGCCAAATGGCAAAGGTTTATGTCTTCATCTTAGTTTTTGCAGCTACCTTGAAGTTCACAAAGATTGTGGACAGCAATGTTGCAAACTTTAAGTTCTTTCCATGAGAAAAAATTACTGTGGTTCTGTGCTTTCCTTTTCCACTTTAGAAAGTCTCCATTCTTGTTTAGGTCTATTTGAACGTGGCTTCAGGTGTGGTGTTTGCTTGGCTGTGCCTCTAATTTGTGTGGGAATCTGCTCATGTTGTGTTGCTCATCTTTAAAAGGTTATTCTGTCCCGATTTACCCTTTCTCTCGTTCTTGTTGGGCCTATTTAGATGGATTCATGGTTTTTACAGGCAGTCACTGACTACAGCAATGTTGGAAACCATACCTAGGGTGTCAGCACGAGGTTTGCATGGTGTAGCGGTTTGTCGTTTTGGAATATAGCCATTGCTCCTGTTGTTGTTGTTGTTGTTGTTGTTGTTGTTTTGTTTTTTTTTTTTTTTTTTTTCCATTTCGAAGGTGGTTCTTGGAGCAAGGTGATTTGTGATTTTGTAAGCAATCCAAGATGTTGCCTGTGTAAAGGAGCCCAATTGAAGATGGTTTATGTCTTCATCTTAGTTTTTGCAGCTACCTTGAAGTTGACTGGGATTGTAGCAATGTTGCAAATTTTACGTTCTTTCTATGAGATAAAATCACTATGGTTCTAAGTACTTTCCTTTTCCACTTTAGAAAATTTCCATACCTGTTTGAGTCTATTTGAAAATGGCTTTCAGGTTTGGTTGTTGCTTGGCTGGCACTCTAATGGAAATGAGCCTCTATTTTGTGCTGTGGGAATCTGCTCTTGTGGTGTTGCTCATCTTTATAGGTTTATTCTGTCCCGTTTCATCTTTTTTCTCCTTGTTGGGCCTATTTAGATGGACTCGTGGTTTTGACAGTCATCACTGACATACGTCTGCATGGTGGAGTAGCAGTTTGTTGTTTTGGAATATAGCCATTGCTCCATTTTTTCTCTCTTCCATTCTTGGCATATGATGAAGGTATTGCAGATGTAGCTTAAAATTGGCATATGTCTGTTACTTCATCAACTTTTCAGTTCTTCTGCCTGGTTGCTTGCTTGGCATTTTAATGGATAAATTATGTGTCTCTTGTATTGTTGTTTGTTCTCTTTGTAGGGTCTTTTGTAAATAACATTACCGTTTTTTGGTTTTGGGGGGTGGGCTTCACAGGCTATCGTGAGAGCAACAATTCTACCTTCGTCCCATGAGAAAATATTACCATGGTCATACATTTATCTTACTCCTTTATATATGCGCGCGTGTGTGTGTGGTTATACATTTATCTTATACCTTTATCCGTGTGTTTGTGTGTGTGTGTGTGTTTTCAATTCTTGGCTGGTTCCTTTTGGTTTTTGTAACATACCTTTCTCTTGGTTTTTGGTTGTATGGTTTTTGCTTATGGTTTGCTCATGCTATCAAGTACCGCGATCTTGAAAGTTCTGCCTTCTTCCCATGCTATGGTCATATGCTTTAATTCCTTTTTCCTTTCGTGTCTAGTGCCTTCTGGTTTTTTGTCTTATCAATTCCTCTTATGGTTTTGTCTGACCAGATTTTTATAAAATTTCAATTATCCAGTCGCAACTTTCATGGAGGTTTGCTTTCTTGCTCGTTGCACTCCAAAATATTTAGCTCTGGGGAACCGTATGCTTCCATCGGTGCAGAGGAATGTTCTTTAAATTGGAGTTAAATTACTTCTGAATTTTCTTGGTTTATCTGATTTGGATCTCCTTGCATGTGTTTTGCTATTGAAGATGTTTATCAGGGCCCAAGTTTTGTGAATCAATTTGGTAGAAGATGAATGCGAGGAAGATGTGGCCTTAAAGGATTGCAAATATCTTAGTTCCATCTTGTGGTAGTCCATCTTCCTTCCCTTTTGTTTAAGTTTGAGTTCCCTTCGGGAGGTGACCTTTATCTTTTTTTTTTATCTGGTTGAAGTACTCAAATATGGTGAATGGTTGTTTGCTATCTAAAGTTCCCTCTGAGTCTACTTGAAAATGACTTTCAGGTGTGGTGGTTGCTTGGCTTACATTCTCATGAAAATGAGCCTGTATTTTATGCTGTGGAAGTCTGTTCTGTATTTTATCCAGTCTCGATTCACCTTTTCTCTTCTCGTTGTTTTGCCTATTTGGACTGGACCTGTGCTTTTGCGAGGAGGCTTTGAGTACAGCAATGTTGGAAATCATACCTTGGGTGTCAGTATTACGTTTGCATGGTGGAGTGTGCGGGTTATCGTTGTAGAATGTTGCCGTTGCTTTTGTGTTTCTCTCTCTTCATTTATTGCTTTTAGTATCTCGTCTGGCTGTTTCCTATGCCATTTTGGATTTTCCTGTTGGAGATGTCGAAGTTAAATCATGGATTTTTTTTTGGTTCGTTTGGTAGGGCGTTCTTGGGCTACAAAGGCATCCAAGATGTCACCTTAAAGGAGCTAATGTGAAGGAGCTAAATTGGTGAAGGTCTATATCTTCATCTTAGTTTTTACGGCTAACTTGGACAGCAATGTTGCAATTTCTACCTTCATCCCATGAGACAAAATTACTATGGATCCAAGTTCTGTTCTTTCCTCTTTAGAAATTCCCCTTCTTGTCTGGATTTGAAACCTTAAGGTTTTTGCATTTTACACCTCTCACATGGTTGTTGGGTTTATCCCTGCCTTGCAGCTTTGACAGGCAATTGTTGGGAACCGCAGTGTTGTAAGTTCTAGTTTCTTCCCATAACAAAAGATTATTATCCTTTCCCTCTTCTCTTTTATTAAAAAAATTAAGGTCTCCCTTCTTGTTTGGCTCCTTTTATTGTTTTTGTGTTGTCAACACCTTTTATGTTTGTGTTTGATCAGTTACTTGGAATTTGTATTTTTCCATCATAATTGTCATGGAGGTTTGCATCCTGGTTCATTGTATCTCTCTTCAAAATATATATGGGAGGATCTTGTGTTGTGGGTGGTATTGAGCAGTATCCATCCAGTGTCAAGTTTTGCCAGTTTTCCTCTCTTTACACTTCGTTGCATCTGGTTTGGATCTTCTCTCTAGGTGCTATTTTTGTTTGGTGCAGGAAGACAGTACACCAGGTCCCAAATTGGTACATGTTTGTTTTATTTCATGTCTTTCTAAAATCTTCTGCCTGGTTTTTGTGGAGTCTGGACTTCTTGTTTTTGCTCATCTTTGTAGGTAGTTTTGTCCCGATTCACTTTTTTTTGTTTTGTTTTGTTTTGTTTCTCTTTGTAGTTGGGCCTATGGACTCATGGTTTTGACAGGAAGTTGTCTACTACAATGTTGGACATACCTTGGTTATTAAATTGCCACTAAGATAACAAATAAGCTTGGTGGTGTATGAGGGTTATCACGGCGGTTATTGGTTTAGTATGTGGCTGTTGCTTCTGCTTTTGTCTCTCTTCCTTCTTTGTTTTTGATTACGTTTGAAGGCCTTCTATCCCTTCTTTGGATTTTGGTTTTATGATTTGGATTTTTTCCTTGTTGGCAATGTTGAAGTTAAATCTTGGATTTTGTGTTTTGTTCTGTTGTTAGGTTTTCTTGGAGTACAAGGTGATCCTGTGATTTTGTTCCAGAATCTGGGCAAGTAAGGTTTATGTGATAGTTTGAATATATATATCTCACTTTTGAGTTTTTCCGTTTTTCTATTGTGGAATCTATATACTCTAGGAATTTCTTTGTGTTTGTTTGTAGGGGAATTCAGAATCCACATAGAAGATAATTCATTTTTTCGACTCTCAAGGAGAGACTCGAGGAGAATCAATTTTCGGTTTTTTACTCTCTTTAAAATTTTAAGTTTTGGAGGTTTAGGATTTTATTTTATTTCATGGTCAGATTTCCACTCGGAGTTGGATTAAAATTTTCTCTCTGCAGTAGAAATACAAATCGACATTGCTGTGAATCCGGGTACTGCATTGTCAGGCTAATTATCTTTGAATCGTTTTTGTTTTTGATATAATTGGAAAAGAAGTATTCCTTATTTTTATTTGACCTTCCAATTATGCTGGGTAACTTGCTTGATTCATGATAATGCAAAGATGCATAATGCTACATCCAATCTCTTTGCTTTGCTTAGCTTGTTAACAGACGTTGTAGATGTTGGTTCAAAAACATTGGAGAAGGCCAAGGCCCAAGGGGAAAGAATCTTTTTTCTGGTTAATTATCTTTGGACTGTTTTGTTGTCAATATAATTGGAAAAGAAGCATGCCTTATTGTTAGTTATTTGACCTTACGATGATGGTAGTTGGATGCTTTTTTGGATTTTTGTTTAAATCTGGCTTTTAGTAGATTGATGCTTTGACATTGTGGTCGGTTGGTTTCTTGGATTCATAATGCAAAGATGGATGATGCTGAGATCTTGGTAATATTTGCTTGGAGAGTTGGGTTAGTTTATACATCCGATCTCTTTTCTTAGTTTGTTACTATGTTAGTTGTGATTATACGATGATGGCCATTGTACATGTTGGTTTGAAAATATTGGAGAAAACCAAGGGAAAAGCAGCAGTTGGGAACAATGGTTTATAGATTCTTGTTTCCTGCTTCACATTACTGTAGCTGTAGTCTGTGGTTGGCTTGTAAAGATAGTGTGCAGGACAGCAGAAGCAGAGGCCTTTCTCAGAGACAGTGTGAAATCGGGTTTTGTTTCCTTCCTTTACTCTTTACTGACTTGGATCTTCACTCCGGGTGTTAGTTTTGTTAGATATTTGGCACAAAATGAAGTCTTTGTTTATCTTGGTTTTTGTGTTCATCTTGAATTTCACAGGAATTGAGAATAACAATGTTGCAAATTCTATCTTTATCAGCTGGCCCAACATTACTATGGTTCTTTGTTTTGTTCTTTGCCTTTTTTAAATCCCTTTTTCATTCTTGTTTGGAAGCCTTTGGTTTTTGCATTTTAACATCTCTACCCTTTTTGTGGCTATCTTGTCCTTAAATTTCACAGGCATTAGTGAGAACAACAATGTTGCAAGTCCTACCTTCCAAGGTTACTATGGTTATTCATATTTCTGTTTCTCTTTGGTTTTTTTATTTAGGAAAAAAAAAAAAAATCCTTCGTGTTTGGCACCTTTTCATGGTTAGACTTTCTAATACTATTGTGGTTATGTGTGATCAGAGATTCATGGAATTTCATTTTTTTTTTCATCGAGGTTCGCTTCCTGGTTCATTGCATCGGGTCAAAATTTTTACCTCTGGTGAATCTTGTATTAATGGTGCAGAGCAAGATCGTTTAATTTTACATGTCACTTCTGATTTCTTTGTTTGACTGTTGAAGATTGGACAGCTGATAATTTCAAAGTCGTCTATGTTTTTTCAATAGAGGGTAATTCTTATATGATTAGATGTCTTTACCATTCCTTAGGTATCCTGTAACCATATTAAGGATGAAACCCTGGTGGCAGTTGGGGAACAAGGGGCTTTGTCACTCAGTGTGACATCTTATAGGCGTGGTTTGTGCTTACTGCCTTGCCTTGGAGTTGAGAGGATAGAGGACTTGGTAGCAGAAAGCCTTGCACTTTTTCTCAAAGGTTCTTTTTTAAGCCCATCTCTTATCACAATGAATTTCATACTTGGAAGTTTAGTTCACAAGTCTGTGAAAGTGATTCAAGTTTGTTGTTATGGAAATTTTAGGATTTAGAAGTAAGCTTTGTGGTGGTAATAATTGTTCTTAGATGATATTTAATGTCATAGTTGAACAAGTAAAGTACCAGTGAATGTGGAAATTGTATAACATCAGAAGATTTTTGCTTAACCTCTAGAGGTTTGTTTTCTTCTGTGAAGCTATTGCAGTTGCAGTTTTCTATTCTACTTCCAGTGTTGGTTTGTTTCTACTTCATATCAGCTTGAGACATTGTTCTTTTTGGGTACTTTTGTAGGGGTGAAGTATTTTGGAGTGTAATATAACATGGGAAAACATCCAAGATGGTATTGTTAAAGATACTTTTGATTAGTTTATGATCGAGGACATCCTCCTTTATAAGGTTATATATATATCATTGATTTTTCCGTTATTTGAAGGTTGTAAATTAGTTTCCACGCCAGGGGAAGCATTCTAATAAAAGAAAGTAATCAGCTGATATGCACCAGCTATTTGTTAAATGCAAAACAGTACTAGTTGCTTGTAAAAGTTAATTAACCAAGTGAAAATATATTTTAAAAACAGTTGGAGTTTAAGTAACTTTTTTTTTCAGTGAATTAATTTTAAAAGAAATACATTTGATATGGAAGATTTCTTCTGTTGTTAATGATCTGAAATGATTGATTCTGGTCCAAGTGTCTGCTAAGCCATAAAGTTAAGTTAGTAATTACTTTTAGAAGAAATACATTTGATATGGAAGATTCCTTCTGATGGAACTGATCTGGAATGATGGATTCCGGTGCAAGTTTCTACTAAGCCGTTAAGTTAACTAAGTTGGTAAGCTGCTTTATTAATGTTTGTTTCTTGCAATTAATCTCTCTTAATTGGTCGAGTAAACGCAGGTTTATATTTTAGAGGTTGCAGCTGCCTTTCCCTCTTTTACATGTTATCGTATAATACGAATTAATGAGTATTTTTTTTTGGCCAGAAAATTAATGGGTAATTGACTAACATAGCAGAGTAATAAAAGATCATAATTTCGACAGATTACTTTCTTTTCTGTTCCTAGGCCTATAAATGGAAATGCCTGCAAATTGCATTGTTGTGAGGTTTGGCTCAAAGTATTTCAAGCGCCAGGTTTTCTCTAATTTGCGATGTTTAATCATATTTAGTGCTGCGTAGTTTGATTGGCAATGGCATTCATATACATGATCATGTTTTTTTTTTTTTTTACATCAATACATGACCATGTTTTTTTTTTTTTTTTTGACAACACAATACATGACCGTGTTTATCTTGAACATTTTTCATTCGTTTTTGTAGTGGATCTGTAATTTTCAGTAAGCCCGAAATAAAGTTTTTTGGGCTTCATACCACTTTTCTATTGGGCTTGGAACTCCGTCGATTAACAAGATAAGAACTGATCCATTTTATTGAACGAGTCTTTTTTTTTTTTTTTTTTTTGACATCAGCTTATTGAACGAGTCTAGTGGCGGGTATTAACGCGTCAATGGTAATCGCCCACGTGTCCCTTGTGTTAAACCGACATAAGCGGATGGAATTTTTTAAGGACCCGCGCGCCTAGGAAACGCGTTGGGTCGCAAGCCAACTAATTCCAACTGTACCTAACAAATTATCCTAACCGTATATTCGTCTCCCCACCGCTTAATCCTAGCCGTCTATTTTGACCATCCTTCTCTATAAATACCTTTCCTCCCTTTTTAGTTTTACGTTGGTGTGGTAGAGTAGAGTACGCGGGTTATTATTTTGGTGTTATCGTAGAATAGATTTTGCTATGGCTTCTGCGTTTGTGTTCCTTTTTGGATTCGGATTACGATTTTGGATATTTTTCTTGTTGGAGATAATCGAAGTTAAATCTTGGATTTGTGTTCTGTTTCGTTGGTAGGTTGTTGTTGGATACAAGGTGATCTTGTGATTTTGTTCTGGATTCTGGATGAAGGAAGAAGGTTTATATGGTATCTCGAACATTAATTTCACTTTTTGATTGTTCTTTTTCGTTTTCTATTGTGAAAACCTATGTACTACGGTGATTTCTTTGTGTTTGTTGGTAGGAGAGATCAGAAAAAGATATCCATCCAGTTTTCAAGAGTTCGGTTTGGTTTGGCTTAATCTTTTGTTGTTGGTTTTACCGTCTGATTTGGATTACACCTCTGTTTTTGGGCATATTCGAATTTTCGTAGTCAGTTGTTGCCATAAGCAATTTGGAGTTTCTAACTTCGGTACAATGATCTTTTCTGGTTTTGTTTGATCAGAGATTATTGGAATTTCAAGTTTGGAACCCGGACGTAACCCTATCCTTAAGGAGAATCGGTTCTTTGATCTTTACCTTTATGTCTAATATCTTTTGTTGTGGAGGTTTAGAATCTTCTGTAGTTATTACTGAGCATGTTTACCCTTTTGATTATTTTGGATCTGGTGTTGTGGTAGTTTGCAAAATTGGGAGTAAGGAGAACGATGAAAATTCTTGCATCATCTGGATTCTGGAGTGATCTGACTCTGGTAAATTCAATTCTAAGGGAAGGTTCCTTGTTGGTGTAATTGCGGCTTTTTTTTTTTTTACTCTGATTGAATCTGGTTTTTGTAATTTGACGCCTTGACATTATGCTGGGTTGCTTTTCTGGATTCATGATGCAGAGATGGTTAATGCTCTGCGAATTTGTTGCTGCTTAACCTGGATAGTTGGGTTAGTTCGTCTAATCTCTTTTCTAAGTTTGGTACAAGATTTTGCTATTACATGATAATTAATCATTGCAGATTGTTTGAAGTTATTTAAAAAGGGCAAGGGAAATAAATGTGGCCAGCAGTTAGAACAAAGGTTTTTATAGGTTCTTGTTTGTTTCCTGGTTGACGTCACTGTGGGTTTAGTTTTTGTTTATTGACATAAAATTGCAAGGGAGGAGGGCATATGACAGCAGAAGCGAGACCTTTTGTCAGAACTTAACTTGGGGTCCTTGGAATTTAAACTTTCCATGGAGGTTTCCATCCTTATGGCTTGAATTTAAACTTAACAAGTTGTGTCAGTTTGGTATTCTATCTTTACGCTTTGCTCTAGCATATGGCTTGAATCTTCACTCTAGGTGATGGCTTTGTTAATTATTGGCACAGGATGATGGTATGCCAGAGGTTGTAGCCTAAGGACCCCAAATTGGTAAATGTGTCAGTCTGACGTCATCATCATGTCATACTTTTTTTTTTTAATTAAAATCTTCTGCCTGGTGTATGTTTTCTTGATAACAGCTTTCATGTGGTGTGGTTGCTTGGCGTCTTGATGGAAAACTAGATGTCTCTTGCATTCTTGTTTGTTATTGATAGGGTTTTTCATGTTTGTGTTATCTGTAACTCTTATGGTTTTCTCAGATCAGAGTTTTCATGGAATCGCAGTTCTGGGTCCAGTCTCAACTTTCATCAACTCTTTTCCTGGTTCATTGCATCTCTCCAATATATTTTTGTCTTGGCACCTTTTTGTTTTTGTATTTAACATAGCCTTCACTTGGTCTCTGGTATTGACTTACGGTTTTCGTGGGCAATGATCAAGTACAGCAATGTTACAAGTTCTGCCTTCTTTCTATGCTATGGTTATAAATGCATATACCTATACATACATACACACACACACATACAAATTTCTCTTCCATTCATGTTTAGCACCTTTTGTTGTTGTTGTTATCAATACGTCTTATGGTTTTCTCTGGTCAGAGTTCCATGGAAATCCATTCTGGGTCCGGTCTCAACCCTCATTGAGGCTTACCTCCTGGTTCGCCGCATCTCTCTGAAATACTTAACTCTGGAGAATCTTGTGATATCAACGGTTAGGAGGAAAAATGCTTTAAATTTTGGAGTTAAATTACTTCTGATTTTTCTTGGTTTATCTGGTTCGGATCTTTCAGCATGCATCTTGACTGTTGAAGATGTTTATAACTCAGGGCTGTAGTTTTGTCCAAATAATATGGCACCAGATGATTGTGTGGAAGATATGTGGCCTTGAAGGACTCCAAAGTCCGAACTGGTGACCCGTCATTTATCTTTTTCTCTAACTTCTCCCTGATATGCTTTGAAGGACTCTGATATGGTGAACACTTGTTTGACTCATCTCCCTATTTTTTAAAGTAAACCAACCCCCCTTGCCCCCTCTCCCTTGATCAGTCTGCTTGATATTGGTTTTCAGGTGTGGTGGTCGCTTGGCTGGAACCCCATTGTAAAGGGGCTCTTATTTTATGGTCTTGGTGTCTGGACTTCTTGTTTCGTTTGCAAATTTTAACTTAATTTTTTTGTAGTAGGTTTTTGTCCCGATTCACCCTTCTTCTCTTTCTTTTTGGGCCTAACTAGACAGTATGGTTTTCACAGGCAGTTGTGGAGTACAACAATTTTGGAAATTATATCTTGGGTGTCAGTACTACATTTGTGTGGTGTAGAGGTTACAGCGGGTTATCGTTTTAGAATATAGCTATTGCTTTTTGATTTGTCTCTTTTCATTTTTCCATTTGATTTCATCTGGCGGTGTTTTTGTTCCTCTTTTGGTTTTGGATTTATGATTTGGGATCTTTTTCTTGTTGGAGATGTCAAAGTTAAATCTTGGATTTTGTATTTTGTTTCGTTGGCAGGTTGGTCTTGGAGTATTGTGATTTTGTTCCAGATTCTGGATAAAGTAGGTTTATATGGTAGTTTAAAGATTAATTTCACTTTTGAGTCTTTTCATTAATTTTATAAGATCTGTTTGTATTTCTTGGTAGGAAAAATCAGAAAAGAGTTCCATTCAGTTTTCAAGATATATGGTTTGAATCTATTATTGTTGGTTTTATCGTCTGATTTGGATCTTTACACGTCTGTCTTTGGGCCTGTTTGTTTTTACTGAATTGGTGATCTATTCTGGTTTTGTTTGATCAGAGGTTTCTGGATTTCAATTTTGGTATCGCGACTCCACCCTCCAGAAGAATTGGTTCTTGTCTCTTTACCTTTATCTCTAATCTTTTTAGTTTTGGAGGTTTAGGATCTTCTGTAGTTATCACATATGTTTCGCCTTTTATATTATAGATTGGGTGTTTTGCTAGGTTTGCAAGATTGGGAGGAAGGACAACAATGGAACATCCTGCATTATTAGGAAGGATCTATGGACTTTTATGTGGTCATTTCAATTGTAAGGGAAGTATGCTTTGGTTGTTAATTAGCCTTCCAGCGATGAGAGTTGTGAGTGTGGATGCGGCTCTTTTTGGACTCTTGATTAAATCTGTTTGTAATTTTAGGATGAAAGGTATGCCAGATGAAACATAAGGACCCCAAATTGGTAAATGGCTGGTTTAGTTAATCTCTTTTCTGAATCTTCTGCCTAGTGTAATTTTATGAATGATGACTTTATCTTGTATTCTTGTTTGTTGTTTGCAGGGTCTTTTGATACTTTCTCATTTTCTTGGTTTTGATGGTTGGTTTTCAATTTTCATGAAGAATGACCGAGAACAACAATTCTACTACCATCGTCCCATGACAACAACAATATTACTATGGTTATACATTTTATCTTGTTTTTTTTTTTTTTTAAATCTTTTCCATTCTTGTCTTGGTACATTTTGGTTTTTGTAATTAACATCTTTCTCTTGGTTTCTGGTTTTATGGTTCTCACTGGCAATGATTTAGTATAGAAATCTTGCAAGTTTTGCCTTCTTTCTGTACTATGGTTTTTCTATTCGTGTTTAGCGCCTTTTGGTTTCTTCTGTATCAATACCCTCTTATTGTTTTCTCTAATCAGTGTTCATGGAATATCAATTTTGGAGTGAGTCACAACTTTCATGGAGGTTTGCTTTCTGGTTGGTTGCATCTCCCCAAAATATTTAGCTCCGTAGAATCTTGTGTTTTCAATGGTTCTGATGGAATCCTATAAAACCTTCTCTTGATCTTATCTGATTTGGATCTGCAGGCTTTTTTATGTTGAAGATATTTGTAACTCAGGCCACAGTTTTGTTAATTATTTTGGCACAAGATGAACATGTTAAGATGTGGCCCTTGACTCATCCTTGACCTTTATCTTCCTTTTTAAAACTTCTCCCTGTTCTGCTTGAAGGACTTTATTAGTTGATGCTTGTTTGACCTTCACCTTCTTAACTCCCCATTCTCGGTTCTCAGGTGTGGTGGTTGCTTGTCTGGCTCACGAATAGAAATGAGCGTTGAATTTATCCTACGGAGTCTGGACCTCTTGTTTGGTTGCTCATCCTTGTAGGTTGTTTTGTCCTGATACCTTTTTTCTATTTGTTTTTGGGCCTATCCACTCATGGTGTTAACAGGCAGTTGTCAACTACAGCTATGTTTGCATGGTGGAGTACGTGGGTTATTTTTTAGAATATACCATTGCGTCTGCATTTCTCTCTTCCATTCTTCGTTTCCGGTTTCTAATATGATGGTTTTTCTTCTTCTTCTTCTTCTTCTTCTTCTTCATTTGTTTTTTTTTTTTTTTGTGTGTGCGTTTCTCTCTTTCATCCTTCGTTTTCGGTTTCTCATCTGATGGTTTTCTTATGTGTTCGGGTTTACGATTTTGGATCTTTTTCCTTTTGGAGATGTAGATATTGAAGTTATATGTCTTGGATTTGCTATTTATTTCGTTTGGTAGTACAAGGTGATCTTGTCATTTTATTTTGGATTCTGGATAAAGGCCTTCTATATGGTAGTTCGAGCTTTAATTTCACTTCTTCTTTTTTTCTATTGTGAAATCTTTATGCTCTGGGGATTTGTTTACGTTTGGTGGCAGGAGAGATTAGAAGATCCATCCAGTTCTACAAGAAGATATTTGGTTTGGGTAGACCTCTGTTTTTGGGCCTACTTGAACCCTTGGTATTTCAGTCTGTTGTTGACATCAGTAATTCGGTAATTATAACTCTGGTCCATGATCTTTTCTTGTTTAATTTGATCAGAGATTCTGGATTTTATCTTGGGATTCCGACTCAACCCTCAAGGAGAATTGGTTCTTGGCTCTTTATGCTTACATCTAAAATTTTCAGTTTTGGAGTTTTAGGATCTTCTGTAGTTATACTAAGCACGTGTCACCATTTCATTATTGTAGTGCTTGTTTTGCAAGATCGGGAGAAGGACAATGCTGAAACTTCTTGCACCGTTAGGAAGAATCTAGGGACTGTTTATGTGGTCAATTCAACTGAAAGGGAAGTTTGTCTTGTTGTTATTTGACTTCTAATTATAGTAGTTGTGAGTGTAATTGCAGCTTTCTTGGACTCTTGATTAAATCCGTTTTTGTTGTTGACGCTATGACGTTATGCTGGGTTTCTTTTCTGGAATCATGATGTAGGATCGATAATGGTGGCGAATTTGTTACTGTTGACCTGGAGAGTTGGTTAAGTTCATCCAAGTTCTTTAGTTAATTTGTTATCGCTTTTTGCTTCTATTATATGATAATAAAATTAATAATTATAGATTGTTTGAAGTAATTGAAAAAGGGCAAGGAAAAGAATCTGGGAACAAGGGTTGTTAGGTTCTTGTTTTTCTTTGGCTTGGAATCCCGACTCAACCCTCATTGATAATTGGTTCTTTTATGCTCACATCTAAATTTTTTCAGTTTTGAATTTTTGGGATCTTCTGTAGTACTGAGCATGTGTCACCCTTCCATCATTGTAGATCCGATGTTTTGCAAGATTGGGAGTGAGGACAACAGTGAAGTTTCCTTGCACCATTTGGAAAGATCTAGGGACTGTTCATTTGGTGAATTCAACTGAAAGGGAATTTAACTTCTAATGATAGAATCTTGGAATCCCAAGTCAACCCTCAAGGGTTCTTGGCTCTTTATGCTTACATATAAAATTTTTTAGTTTTGGAGGTTTAGGATCTTCTTTAGTTATACTGAACGCTTGCCACCCTTTCCTTATTTGTAGATGTGGTGTTTTGCTAGTGCAAGGTTGGGAGTAAGGAAAACGGTGAAATTTCTTGTTCCGTTTGGAAGGATCTAGGGACTGTTTATGTGGTCAGTAACTGGAAGGGAAGTTTGCCTTGTTATTTAACTTCTAATTATAGTAGTTGCAAGTGTTATTGCTTTTTTTGGACTCCTATAAAATCAGGTTTTGTTTTTTGACGCCATGTGCTGGGTTGCTTTTTTGAATCATGATGCAGAGATCGATAATGTCGCGAATTTGTTATTGTTATTTTTTGAAGTATTGAAAAGAGCAAGAGAAAGGAATCTGGCAGCGGTTGGGAACAATTGTTTGTAGGTATATTTTGTTGTCGTTGCATATAACTATATATTTGGGCATCTTGTGTTGTAGTGGCGTTGAGCAACATCCATTCAGTTACAAGCTGTCAGTTATGTTCCGTTTGTTTCTCCCCTCTTGTTTGGCACTATTTCCTGTTTGGTGTTTTCATCAATACGTTTTATGGTTGTCTTTGATTTAGAGTTTCTTGGAATATAAATTCAACTTTCATGGATTTTCATCCTGTAGGTGTCTTCAAAATATATTTGGATTGATCTTGTGTTGTGGTGGCACTGAGCAGGATTCATCCGGTCTGGTGACAAGCTGTGTCTGTTTTGGATTTGATTCTTTGCTTCCTTTCTTCTTCTCCTTGCTTCTCTTTTTTTTTTTTTTTTTTTTGCATTTGACTTGGGTTTTCTCTTCTGGGTATTTTTGTCACATGATGACGGTATGGCAGATGTAGCTTAAAATTGGCAGATGTCTGTTACTTCATCTCCTTTTCAGATCTTCTGCCTTGTTGCATGTTTGGCTTTTTAGTGGATAAGTTATGTGTCTCTTGTATTACTGTTTGTTCTTTGTAGGGTCTTTTGTACATAACATCACCGTTTCTTGGTTTTGGGGGGTGGGCTTCACAGGCTATTCTGAGAGCAACAATTCTATCTTCGTCCCATTAGAGAATATATTACCATGGTCGCACATTTATCTTACTTGTACTCCTTTTTTAAAACATATGTGGTTTTCCATTCTTGTCTGGTTTTTTCTTTTGGTTTTTGTATTTAACATATCTTTCTCTTGGTTTTTGGTCATTTGGTTTTTTTCTGTAGAGTATGGCGATCTTGAAAGTTCTGCCTTCTTCCCATGCTATGTTCATATACTTTAATTCCTTTTTCCTTTCGTGTCTAGTGCCTTCTGTTTTTTTTTGTCTTATCAATTCCTTCTTATGGTTTTGTCTGACCAGAGTTTCTTCTATTATCCAGTCTCAATTTTCATGGAGGTTTGCTTTCTTGTTTGTTGCACTCCAAATATTTAGCTGTGGAAATCTTATGCTTTCAATGGTGCAGAGGAATGTTCTTTAAATTGGAGTTAAATTACTTCTGCATTTTCTTGGTTTATTTGATTTGGGTCTCTTTTCATATGTTTGGCTATTGAAGATATTTATAACTCAGGGCCAAAGCTTTGTCAATTAATTTGGTCAAAGATGAATGCGAGGATGTGGCCTTTGGATTGCAAATATCTTAGTTCCATCCTGTGGGAGTCCATGTTCCTTCCCTTTTGTTTAAGTTTGACTTCCCTTCGGGAGGTGACCTTTATCTTTCTTTTGTTCTGGTTGAATTACTCAGATATGGTGAGTGCTTGTTTGACCTTCACCAGCCTTTTTCAGGTGTGCTGGTTTTTGGCTTACATTCTGATGGAATCGAGCCTTTTTTTATCCTGTCTCGATTCACCTCTTCTATCCTTGTTGTATGGCCTAAGGAGTCATGGTTTTGAGAGGCAGGCGTTGACGACAGCAATGTTGGAAATTATACCTTGGGTGTCTGTATTACGTTTGCATGGTGGAGTATGCACGTTATAGTTTTAGAATCTCTCTTCCATTTATTGCTTTCAATATGTCATCTGACTGTTTTCTATGCCATTTTGGATTTTGCTTTGGAGATCTTGAAGTTGAATCTTGGATTTGTATTTTGTTTTGTTTGGTAGGTTGTTGTTGGGCTACTAGGTGATTTGTGAATTTGTAAGGTATCCAAGATGTCACCTGTGTAAAGGAGAGCGGAATTGGTGAAGGTCTATGTCACCTGTCCTCATCTTAGTTTTTGTAGCTAACATGGTTAGCAATGTTGCAATTTCTACCTTCATCCCATGAGACAAAATTACTATGGTTCCAAGTGCTTTTCTTTCTTCTTTAGAAATTTCCCATTCTTGTCAGGAGTTGAAACCTTAAGGTTTTTGCATTTAACACCTCTCACATGGTTGTTGAAGTTATCCCTGCCTTGCGGCTTTCACAGGCAATTGTTGGGAACAGCAGTGTTGTAAGTTCTAATTTCTTCCCATAACACAAGATTACTATCCTTTCCCTCTTTTATTTTAAAAATTAAGGTCTCTCTTCTTGTTTGACACCTTTTATTGTTTAAGTGTTGTCAACACCTTTTATGTTTGTGTTTGATCAGTTTCTTGGATTTGTTTCTTTACTATCGTGATTGTCATGGAGGTTTGCATCCAGGTTTTTTGTATCTCTCTTCAAAATATATATGGGAGAATCTTGTGTTGTGGTGGTATTGAGCAGGATCCATCCAGTGTCAAGTTGTGCCAGTTTTTGCTTTCTTTCTTTAATCTTTATTGCATCTGGTCTGGTTTTACTCTTCTGCCTGGTTTTTGTGGAGTTTGGACCTCTTGTTTTTTGCTCATTTTTGTAGGTAGTTTTGTCCCGATTCATCTTTTTCTCTTTGTAGTTGGGCCTACGGACTCATGGTTTTGAGAGGCAGTTGTCCACTACAGCAATGTTGGAAGTCATACCTTGGGTGTCAGTACTACATTTGCTTGGTGGTGTATGCAGGTTACAGCGGGTTACTGCGGTTATTGGTTTAGTATATTGTTGTTGCTACTGTTTTTGTCTCTTCTCATTCTTTGTTTTCGATTACGTTTGAAGGCCTTCTATGCCTTCTTTGGATTTTGGTTTTATGATTTGGATTTTTAACTTGTTGGCAATGTTGAAGTTAAATCTTGGATTTTGTGTTTTGTTTTGTTGTTAGGTTTTCTTGGGAGTACAAGGTGATCCTGTGATTTTGTTCCAGATTCTGGACAAGGGAGGTTTATGTGATAGTTTGAATATATACATATACATCTTACTTTTGAGTTTTTTTGTTTTTCTATTGTGAAATCTATATACTCTAGGAATTTGTTTGTATTTTTTTTGTGGGGAATTCAGAATCCATATAGAAGATAATTCAATTTTTCGACTCTCAAGGAGAATCAGTTCTTGGTTTTTTACTGTCTTTAAATTTTTTAGTTTTGGAGGTTTAGGATTTTATTTTATTTCATGGTTAGATTTGCGCTCAGAGTTGGATTAAAATTTTCTCTCTGCAGCAGAAATACAAATTGACATTTGTGTGAATCTGGGTACCGCATCAGGTTAATTATCTTTGAATCGTTTTGTTGTTAATATAATTGGAAAAGAAGTATGCCTTATTTGTTATTTGACATTACAATGATGGTAGCTGTTCTCCAATTGATGCTTTGACATGATGCTGGGTCGCTTTCTTGATTCATGATAATGCAAAGATGTATAATGCTGAGATCTTGGTAGTGTTTGCCTGGAGAGTTTGGCTTAGCTTATACATCCAATCTCTTTGCTTAGTTTGTTACTATTTTGCTGCGATTATATGGTAACTTCCATTGTAGATGTTGGTTCAAAAATATTGGAGAAGGCCAAGGCCCAAGGGATAAGAATTTCTTGTCAGGTTAATTATCTTTGGACCATTTTGTTAATATAATTGGAAAAGAAGCACCTTATTGTTATTTGACCTTACAATGATGGTAGTTGTGATGCCTTTTTGGATTTTTGTTTAAATCCGGCTTTTAGTAGATTGATGCTTTTGACATTATGCCGGGTTGGTTTCTTGGATTTATGATGCAAAGATGGATGATGCTGTGATCTTGTAATATTTGCCTGGAGAGTTGGGTTAGTCTATACATCCGATCTCTTTGCTTAGTTTCTTACTACGTTTGTTGTGATTATAGGATAACGGCCATTGTACATGTTGGTTCGAAAGTATTGGAGAAGACCAAGGGAAAAGAATCTTGTAGCAGTTGGGAACAATGGTTTATAGGTTCTTGTTTCCTGCTTCACATTACTGTAGTTGTAGTCTGTGGTTGGCTGTAAAGTGTGCAGGACAGCTGAAGCAGAGGCCTTTCTCGGAGGTTCTCTCTATCTTTGCTTCTCATATTTCCTTGATAAATTTTACAGTTTGAAATTGAAATCGGGTTTTGTTTTCTTCCTCCACTCTTTACTCTGACTTGGATCTTCACTTCGGGTGTTAGTTTTGTTAGATATTGGCACAGGATGAAGGTCTGTGTTTATCTTGGTTTTTGTGGGTTTTACGTTCATCTTGAATTTCACAGGAATTGAGAACAACAAGGTTGCAATTTCTATCTTTATCACCTGGCCTATGGTTCTTTGTTTTTTTCCTTGCCTTAAAAATCCCTTTTTCATTCTTGTTTGTAGCCTTCGGTTTTTGCATTTTAACAATGTTGCAAGTTCTACCTACAAGATTACTCTTGCTATGGTTATACATATTTTCTGCTTCTCTTTGGTTATTATTATTATTATTATTATTATTATTATTATTATTATTAGTATTATTATGGTTGCGTCTGATCAGATATTCATGGAATTTCATTTTTTTCATCGAGGTTCGCATCTTGGTTCATTGCATTTGTTTTAAACTTCTACTTCTGGTGAATCTCGTGTTAATGGTGCGGAGCAAGGTCGTTTAATTTCACATGTCATTCTGATTTCTCTGTTACTCTTGCTTTGTCTGTTATTTAGTTTTAACTGTAGAAGTTGGACAGCTGATCAAAGTGGTATATGTTTTTTTACATGAGTAGATGTCTTTACCATTCTTTAGGTATGTTTAGCATTGTAGATTTAAGGACGAAGACCTGGTGGCCGTTGGGGGAACAAGGGCCTTAAAATAGGTTCTCTCAATGATCATCTTTCAGTCTGATCTTATAGGCGTGGTGCTCTTACTACCTTGCCTCGGAGTTGAGAGGGTAGACGACTCGACAGCAGAAAGCCTGCCCCTTTTTCTCAGAGGTTTGTTTTATGGCTTTATGCGCATCTCTTATCACAATGTATTTCACAGTTGGAAGTTTAGTTGATTAGCATTGTAGATTTAATGATAAAGACCTAGTGGCCGTTGGGGGAACAAGGACTTTAAAAAAGGTTCTCTCTATGATTATCACTCGGTGTGATCTTATAGGGCGTGGTGCACGCTTGCCTCGGAGTTTAGAGGATAGAGGACTTGGCAACAGTAAGGCTGCCCCTTTTTCTCAGAGGTTCGTTTAAGCCCATCTCTTATCACAATGAATTTCATAGTTGAAAGTTTAGTTGATATGTCGGTGAAAGTGATTCAAGTTTGTTGTTATGGAAATTTTAGGATTTAGAAGTAAGCTTTGTGGTAGTAATAATTGTTCTCATCTTAGACTCTTAGTTGAACAGATAAAGTACCAATGCTTTGCTGATAGGCTCTGTTTTGGTGGCTCTAGTGTTGGGTGCAGATATAATTTGTGGCCAGTGAATGTGGAAATGATATAACATCAGAAGATTTTTGCTTAACCTCTAGAGGTTTGTTTTCTTCTGTCAAGCTATTGTTAGTTTTCTATTCTACTTGCAATCTTGGTTTGTTTAACTTCCATTTGTATAGATGTTTCTACACTGCATACAGTTTGAGACATTGTCTTTTTTGGATGCTTTTGTAGGGGTGAAGTATTTTGGAGTGTAATATAACACGGGGAACCATCCAAGATGGGATTTATGAGCATCTTTGATTGCTGTGGGCTCTATTTGTTAAATGCAAAACAGTACTAGTTGCTTGTAGAAGTTCATTAACCAATTGAAAATATATTTTAAATTCAGTTGGAATACATTTGAGATGGAAGATTTCTTAATGATTGATTCTGGTCCAAGTTTCCACTAAGCCGTTAAGTTAACCAAGTTGGTAAAGTGCTTGCTTAATGTTTGTTTCTTACAATTAATTGATCGAGTAAACTCGGGTTTATATTTTAATGGGTGATTGATTAACATAGTAGCATAGTGATAATTTCAACAGATTACTTTCTTTCTTGTTCCTAGGCCTACAAATGGAAATGCCTGCAAATTGCATTGTTGTTTCTCGGTTTATGTTGATAAATTAAATAAGACATTGGGTCTTACACTCGTCAACGTATTTTAAGCGCCAGGTTTTCTCTAATTTGCAACGTTTAATCATAGCCATAGGCAATGCCATTCATATACATGAACATGTTTATCATATTAGCATAATTTTTGAACATAACATCACATTAAATGAAAACATCCAAATTCACATTGGCTTTATTCTGACTTTAGTGTTTATTTTAGTAAGCCATTGCTTAATATTCAAGCTTTTGATTTGTTCTCGCCATGTCCAGCATGTTTGTGCATAGAATTAGAACATCTCTCACAGTCCTTTGCCTTTCCAGACCTGCGTGTTAAACCAAATACCAAAAACATAATTACACGCTTTTTGCATAAAAGGAAAAAAAAAAAAAAACATCAAAAACAAGTGGAAGATATATTTACCTTCCTCCTCCCGTACTCATCAAACTCACTGTCACTGTCGTCGCTGCAGCTCCCGTTACCAGAAATTCCGTCCTTTATTTTCCTTAGAAGTCCCCTGACCGCCTCACTCTTACTGGGCTTTCCGCCGTACTCCATGCCACCACGGCCTCCGCTGTAGAAGTGGGACTCCTCAGAATAGTGGGTTTCGGTGGTTTCAGTCATTTCGTAGTTCATGTTTCTGCCGCCGGGGCCGTAAGCTTGGGGTTTCATCATCACGGTACCCTGACCCAGTCGACCAGGACGGTTTCCGTGGTGGATCTGCGGCATTCGGTTGTTTGCGTATCCACTGTTGTGGGTTTCGAATTCCTCATATTCGTAATGATTTTCGGTTGTTTCATAGTTTGTGTGATTACCAAAGGCGCCATGACCTATTCCGCCGTTGTTTCTATGGTTACCATGGGTGGCGCCATAGCCGTTCTGGTTACAATGGGTTGAACCATAACCATAGCCATTTGCATGGTTTTGGCCTTCCCCTGGGATTGCATGATTGCTTGAGCCATATCCTTGAATTGGGGCCATCCCGTTGCCCAAGTGCCCGCCGAAGCCATTCCCATGACCATGGGACGCCAGTGCATTGCCGTTTTGGGCCTTGTGGCCGCCATAAGATTGGCCATATCCATCCCGAGATCCCACCTTTCCATAAGCCGCCTATACCCATACTGAACTTGGCTATAGCTTTCACTTTCGCTGTAAGCCGTTGTATAGCCATTCTGAGCTCCTTGGTATTTGGTTGGTTTGCATGCCCACCCGTTCTTGCCGCCATAGCCTTGATTCATCTAGCCTTAAGCTACTCACTTAATTGTTTCTGCTTGATGATTGAACTTCTATGGAGCAGTATATATAGGCAGGGTGTTTGGAATTTCTTTTTATGCGCAATATTGGTAGACCCAAAAGTATAGCTAAATTAAGAAAGAGAATCGTCTTTTTATTGCAATCAAACAGAGAATAAATTCTATATCTATCTTTCGCTTGATCAGTATAGCATCTTCCAAGTTGAATATCTTAGCTTGTTTCTGTCACATTCTGTTGAGCTTTATGTTGATGGGCAAAAATGTTGAATATGGGTGCCATTGCATTTTCTCTGAAAAAGAATATCTTTGTTGGGGAGAAGATAACATGAGAAAGATACCGACTTTTTTTCATGTATTAGTATTTTATTGTGATGATTGATTAGATACTGTTCATACTAAGCAATTACTGCTAGATTCCATAAGCAACGATAGATAGCTCACATTGTGATTAGAAGTGGCAAAGATCTTGATTTTAATTAGCATTATTAAGGATTTGTTGGAATTTTGTATGTTCTGTTTCCAAGTTTTTGAATATATTCGTGTATATATTTGCCATTAGTCTGGAAGAATGGAATTTCAAATTTGGACTGCTTCTTTCCTAAAAAATGATTATATATTATTGGGAACAATCTTTATATCATGAAGATTCTTTTCCTTTTTTTTAATTATTTGTTTCCGAATCTTAGGAATTTTGAAAAGGTGTCCCATTTTCAGGCCATCCTTTTGTGCTAATCTACAATTGATGCGAGTTCTATGAGTCTAGGCCCTAGGGTGTGAATTGTGATGAATAGGTTAGGATTTGGACTAACATAACAGTTCAATATAGAAAATGTAAACTTTTGGGTTGGAAGTAGTCATTTAAAGCAGGTTTCATTTCTGTTCAATGCTTGATAAAGGGAAATCAACAGCTGAATTCGTGGATGAACTTTATTAATTTGATTATATATGAAGAAACGAACTTGTATTTTCTTCTATCCCTGTAGTAACAAGTGATGTGGTTGTTTCAAGATATGTATCGAGTGTGGACAATTCATTTCAATTTCCTCGGCATGGGTACTTTTTGATGAAATGCTGCTCCTGTTCACGTTCTCGAGAACTAGCTACTGATCCTGTTCTTTCCATGCAGTTGTGATGAGAATTATACTGATTGACGAGTTGGAGTTATATATTTGGTCCATCTGGCCTGAAAACGATAGTCCTTGACAATGGAAGCTGAGTTGCAGAAGAATACCAGATAGATTACTGGATGCAGACGAAAAAAACATGCTTCCTTTATGGTAATTTTAGTTATTTGCATTTTATATGGCTTTGCATATGTTGTACTGACAATTTTAACATCGTCCTTTTTCTATGTTGGTTAATCAATGATAATGTGATCATATATATCATCAAAAGGCTTGGTTAATTTGCAGTTTTTAGAAAGTTGGTACGAGTAATCACATGCTGGCATAATGCTATATCCCATCAAAGGAGTTAAAGAGAAGGGTTCTGGTTGCACCATTTTCATCGGAAACCTTTATTTTCCATTACTAGTAGATAGAGGAACACTGTTACACATCCAATATACTTAATGAAGCTGCATGTCTTCACTATAGTAATAACTTCGCCATATAGGCGTTTATTTAATACCATAGCTTGATTTATTTAAATTAATATTAGGTGCAACCTTCATTGTATTGATGCCCGATTCCCAGGATTGATCCTCTCAGTTCTGCAAAACACAGAATTAGATGATAGTCAGAAGATATCTAGGAAATTTTGCAGGGTTAAGATAAAGATATTTGTGTTGAATTTAATCAAACACCAAACTTTGTTTGCTTTTAAAGTATCTAGTTCAATCACTTGCCTTTTTTGCTCCACATTTCTCGTCGTCACTCTCACTGTCACTGCTGCTGCTGCTGTCACCAGAAATGCCATCTTTGATCTTCTGGAGGAAGCCTGATCTCTTCTTGGTGGCGCCCCTCCTTTTGGTCTTACCCTGCTGACAAGCCGTAGCATTGCCGGATGCATGGTGGCCATTAGTGTGGCTAGTCATGCAGTGATTGCCATTAGTGTGGCTAGTCATGCACTGATTCTGACCCGAGCTTGACATGGTGTGGTGTGGGAGATGGCTATTAGTGTGGCTAGTCATGCAGTGATTGCCATTAGTGTGGCTAGTCATGCAGTGATTCTGACCCGAGTGGGACATTGTGTGGTGCGGGAGATGGCCTTGGGTGGCTTGGTTGTGGCAGTAGTTGGTCTGGCTTTTCCCCACACCGGGGTTTGTATAATGGGTCTCTGTCTTGCTGTGGCATTGGGTAGTTGTCTGGCTATGGGTTTGGTGGCTCCCATGGCCTTTGAAGATCGAGCTAGCCATCCCAGAGACCTTCTGGGTCAATGAGCTCTCATGGTGCCCCTGGCCCTGGTGGCAGCTGGTTTTCTCAACAGGTCTGTGGCATTGGGCTGAAGACATGGTGATTGACCAGGAAAATGACTCAGGTCAGGAGGCTAATTATGGGCAAAAACTAGGAACTTATCTTGAGCTCTCTCTTTGGCTGCTTGGTGCTAAGAGGAAGATCTCGAGCTATTTATAGGCATGTAATGAATGGGTTCCATGACCATCTCTTTTACATCACAGTTGAATCTACTTTTTCAGTATGCTCTGCTCTTCTGACAAGCACTTTGATTATTTATTCTGAGAAAAGGAAATCCAAAAAGAAGAAAATAAGGAAAGGCATACGTCTTTTGATCACAATTTATCAGCAGAATAGATTCTATCTGTTGTTAAGCGGTAGTAATATTTATTACTCAAAGTTACTTTCATGACCAGAATTTCATTCAAACAGATTCCTGCTTGGCGCATTGGAAACGTCTAGTAAGGAGTCAGTCAGTAAGTAATGAATCATGATATTTTACTTTTTCTGCTGTCAAAGTCCATAAACTAAGAACATTCCTATATTGATGGATGGTCTTCAACTTGTAATCTAGTTTGAGCTTGAGCATCCATGGAGGAACCCATTTTACACAGAAACTTCTGGTCTTAGGCCCAAATGAAGAAAGAGTCATCAAAGGCCCAGAATTTTGGACGGTGCATCTATTATGTAATTGGTCCAATTATTATTATTATTATATTATTAGTAAATAATATTTCAATTCCTTTCGTCAAAAAAAATATATATTTCAATTCCAAGTGATAATATTTTATTTTATTAGTTAGTATTTAAACAAGATGTGAAGAAGAAGAGAAAAGGAAAGGAAAAGTTTGGGTAGAAAGAAGAGTCAAAAAGAAAATACTATTGTTCAGCCATGGTCTCATTATAGAAAAGCATAGGACCATTTTCGCGTCATTTTCCAAATTCTTCCACGAAGACTCGGTTATTCAAATAATCAAATTAAATGTTTTTCTTTTTCTTTTTTCTTTCTAAGGAATTTGAAACTTTCAAATGCAAAATTTTAAAATATAATTATGTAGTAGTGGTAGTAGTAGTATTAATTTACGACCATCAAGTCAATTTTTAATCGTTCAACCACCGCTTTATTTTTCCTTTCCTTTTTTTTTTTTTTTTGGGAAAATTTTCCTTCCTATTTTTTGGATAATAACATGTGAATGATTGATTTCCAAAATTATAGAACTACTAAAAGTATACATATGTTGCATTTAGGCTTAGCAACTTGCATTAGTCTGCTTTTCTTATGCGTGGTTAAGACTTAGGCTTAGTTTGGCATTGAGGTTGCAGTTTGAAAAAGTTTGGTTTGGAAAAAGTGCTTTTGAGAAGTGTTTTTTTAAATTGCAGTAGAAAAATGTAAATAATGTTTGGTATTGCTGTGAAAAAATGGGGTTGAAGGATAAAAAAAAATGGGGTTGAAGGATAAAATGTCTAAAAGGGATATGCTAGTTAAAAAGGAAAGAGAAAAATAATTAAGGGATTTTAGTCATTTAATGTCTAAAAGCACTTTTGAAACGCAAAAGCACCTAAGGATTAGCTTCTCGGGTTGGTTTGGCTTTTGCGTTCAAAATCAGCTTTTAACACAAACCAGGATTTATTTGGTATTGCGTTTGGGTTCAAAAGCAGCTTTTTGATCTCCAAACGCAATGTCAAACCAGGCCTTACTACTATAAGTTATTGTTAAATTACATATAAATATGGTTTTCCTTCAACTTGAACCCTTTAACTTTTTAATTTGAACCCTTTAACTTTTGTTAGAGGCTCCAAGCTTTTAATTATTGGAATTTTTCCTGCAAGATAATAAAGTTAATTACTAACATTGAGTTTTGATATATAGATTTGACCAAAGACCTAAGAAGAAGAAAGGTTGTATTGTACTATATAACTCTATCATACATGCGATTAGTGAAACTACAAAATTGAATTGAATGTTCTATCCAAAAAAAAAAATTGAATTGAATGAAATTACAACCAAAACAGTCAAATACTTAAAAACTTCTAATTTAAAAGAGATTTCTCCCTCGGAAAATTTCCATCAATTCAGCAATATTTTCCATTTAGGTTGGCTTCATGTAATCTCCCTTCTTTTTTTTTTTTTTTTTTTGCTTGAGTCGTGATCAAATAATTCTTAAAAACAAATCTTTCATTTCTTTTTTTTTCAATTTGGGACCATTATTTATTTTTCATGCTAGTGTGTGTAAGTTTGACTTGGAGGTAAGACCCAACAAACAAAATGTTGTCTCCCCGATCCCCTGCTGTAAATTACACTGCCAAATTCATTCGTCATGTGATCGTTTGTCCATCTCAATAAATAAAAACCCCCAAAATTTAAAGTCAAACCTCTCTGACTTTATTATGTATTTATTACTAGGTTTATTAAGCGACTTCTTTTTCTTAATTGTGAAAAAAGGGTTTTCTTGTTGCTTGTTGCCTGTTGGCCGTTGGGATAGGTTGGCCTTAGTAGTGAAGAGCCTGTAGTACTATAATAAGGTTTTGGTTGATGGCTCCTATGAAAATTCCTCAGTTGGATGAATTCTCTTCCACATTAATTTCCCACTAAAAATAATCAAATTATGTTGTTACTAGTTACTAGTTACTAGTAATAAGACCATAGACACATCAAGGATATATAGATCTGGACGTGTGATATTAGAAGGGGCCAAGTTAATTAAATTGATTTTTAAATATAAATATGCAAATTTCATATCAATAATAATGAAAATTTTCAATTTTTGGGGGCCATATCATATGCGTCTGGTATACGAAAAATTACTACATGGACTTTTCTCGCTATGTAATCCATGGTTTCGAGTTCTGACCAATAAAATTGTGACAATTTGAATATCTTCCTACAATTACTAAAATCTTACTAAATTAATTAATGTCCTTAATTTCAGGACTTATCAATAAGTTCCATGTCCAAATTTTAAGAATAATTTTGAGTTATCACAATTTTACTAATTGGAACCATAGACGATATAGTGGAACGGATTCATTTGATAATTTCTGGTGGTAAACACTATTTGGATCAAGGAAATAAGGCAATCCCTCTCAAGAAAAGAACGAATTGAGGGTAGTTCAAAGGGACAAGGATGGCTTACACACATAGTACTGTATAAGACTGAGTCAATCAACGTTTATGCAAGTTCATGGCATGTTCTGGACAGTTAAGATTCATCATAGCAAGATTAAAATCGAAATTCCAATCCAATAAACTAAGTTATTATAATCTAATCTAATCATTATTATAACTTAAAATTAAAGGCACGTGAAGAATCTAGCAGATAAACAAGTTGGTGTGTTAAATGGCATCTGCAGTACACGTAAGCTGTATATTTGCCTACATGGGCAGAGCAATAACGCGGATTTATAAGTTGAAATTTCTTGGTCCAACTCCTTCTAATTGAGCTTCTACAGTTCTTCTACTCTGACTTTCTAATAGAATAATAATAATAAGACTAATGGAGTATTATTTTAATAACTTTTTATTCTTAACCTCAATCATTTTCGTGTAATAAGCGACGAATCAGAAAAAAAAAAAAAAGGAGGGTCCAATTTTATTTTATTTTTATGTTAGAAGCAAAATATATATATATATATATATATATATATAAATTTCTCAAGGAAGAATTGAATTGGTCAGCATCCTCACACTCCACTCTTCACTTCTTAATTGTATGACCAAAGACTGGTCTATGCTGAAAAACTCGGTTCCTTTTAGTCAAACTTCAAACTTTCTACATTCTCACAACTTTTTTTCTATCCAAAGGGATTCCCTTTATATAAAGTTCAAAACTTGAACTTTCTTCCTTAAAACCAAACAAACAAGGCTTTCACTCTCCTACTTAAACTCATCCCTTTGTTTAATTTAAACAGTTCAAATTTCTGGTTACATAAATACAGATTTCATTTTACAGGCAAAGTTCCATGGTTATTGCTTCTTCTTGCTCTTCACCATTCAGGTTGTTTCAATCCCTTTGGCTGCGTTTGGTTGTGTTCCTTAGAGGGGGAAAGCTTTTGCTTCTTGATAACCAAATTTACCCAGTTTAGTATTATATATGAAATAATAATATTTAATTTCCAAGTTTTCAAAGAAGTGATCTCCTTTACTCCTACAAAATCTTGCTTTTCATATCTGTAAAAAGAAAGAAAAAAGAAGGGGAAGAAATGGAGCAAAGATTGAACTGGGAACAGGGGACATTGATCAGTGAGCTGATTCAAGGAATGGAGTTGGCGAAACAGTTAAGGGTACATTTGGGAACAGCATCATCTGCTGAATCGAGGGAATTGTTAGTTCAGAAGATTCTGTCTTCCTATGAGAATGCTCTTTTGATACTGAAATTGAGTGGGCCAATGGGACAGCCGCCGCAGCAGCAGAATGTGGGAGCAACGTCTGGTTGTGTGCCGGAATCTCCCTTATCCATCAACGGCGGCAGCCCTCGGAGTGATGATTTTGACAAGGATAATAATAACCAGGAAATCCGAGATGTTTCAAAGAAGAGGTGAATTTGCAAACCCATACAATAAAATTCTTTTTTCTTTTGCAAATTTATGGTTAAGTTGATGCTGATGTGTTCTTCGGATTTTGCAGAAAGATGATGCCACGGTGGACGGATCAGGTGAAAGTCAGTTCGGAAAGCATGCTGGAAGGGCCTCATGATGATGGCTACAGCTGGAGAAAATATGGGCAAAAAGATATCCTCGGAGCCAAATATCCTAGGTAATTTTTATAAGTCTTATCTCGTATATTCTGCTTCAAAATCATTAGAATTTAGAATCACTAATCACTCTTCTAATCATTTCATAAATTCTTTTTTTCTATTAAACAAATACTACAAATTTAGACCAACTTTTTCTGTATTTTGGAAGATATGGGTATTCTGTTTTTGACTAGTTTATTGGACTAAAGACTAAAGTTCATTTTCCTATATAAAGTTTAGTAAAGTTTCTTATGAGAATTTGTTTACTTTTTGCAGAAGCTATTACAGATGTACCTACAGGAATACCAAGAACTGTTGGGCAACAAAGCAAGTCCAGAGATCAGATGAAGATCCCACCATTTTTGAAGTCACATACAGGGGAACTCATACATGTGCCCATGGTAACCAGGCAGCGATTCCACCACCGGCTTCGCCGGAAAAAATTGACCTTAAATCAAAGACCCTTAATAATAACAATAACCCACAATTGCAATCTCAAGATATCCTCTTAAATCTTCGAAAAGGTTTAAGGGTCAATACACAAGGTTTAGACAATAAAGAGATGGCACCTTCCTTTTCTTTTCCTTCAACTTCATTTGGGTACCTTAAGAGTGAAAATCACAGCTTTTTGCCTTCTGGGGTACTTGATAACGATAATTTCTTTGGAAGCTTTTCTTCCCCTTTCATGTCTCCGGCTACCCCTGAATTAAACTACTTTTCAGCTTCTCACTCTCAGAGTGACAACTTCGGAGGGATACTTAATGCATATCAGTCGGAATCTGATCTCACCGGGTTGATTTCAGCCAACACTTCAGCCACCAATTCTCCAATTATGGACTTGGATTTCTCACTTGATCCAAACTTCCCATTTGACACACCGGGATTTTTCTCCTAATTCATTTTTTCCACAATCAAAATAAGAGTAATTGTAGATTGTATAATTCAGCTTCTGTCTAACCAGATTAGCTGGTTAGATCTCTATTCATCCTAGCTTGCTTGTATCATGACAAGAGCTGTTGTAGAATACATAAGTCTTGTCTCAATTCAATGTTGGTTTTGAAAAATTTCCTCAAGATAACAAGTTTTGACATTTGTACTAATAGCAGTTGCAATAATAATTGGTACCCAAGATTCTTATGCAAATGAAAAACAAGCACATAAATGACCTTCAACTAACTGCAGCTTCATTGCAAAGGCAAATAAACATCCAAATTCCAAATAAGTTGTACATAACATTCATATATACGGTATGAAAGTAACAAGGAAGAAATACTGGATTTGAGAATTGAATTGAGAAAAAAAAGTATACATAGGGAGAAAAGAATCTACATGCCCATATCTCTTCCTAGGAACAAAATTGCCTTTGTCTTGACTCTCAGCAGATAGAATATATACATAAACAATAATTAAGGACGAGGAGAAACCCAAGCAGCATCGATAATTATAGACCAGAAACTTGCAATCTGAAAGAAGAGATATGAGAATGAGCCAATAACCAAGCTCAATGGCATCAAAGAATACCTGTATGGCATATGTGCCAAGCGACTTTGACGAGAATTAATAGTCACAACAATGTAACAATGCAGAAAAATATTTGGAAACAAGAGAAAAGTGAGAAAAGAGCAGAATTTAGAAGGATACGACTTAAATTGAATTGTTACTTACTCCACCTACATGGAAGACTACTTCTGGTCTTTCACCTCCGGAACAGAGCTTGATGTGCTTTCTTTTGCATCCTCTGTTCTTCTTAAAGCTTGTCTTAATCCCACAACAATGAATAAGTTGGTCAAAGTGAGAAGAGATTCAGCCCCTCCATGTAACCAATCCACATTCGACAAGGAAGTCCCATATTTCACCTTTGCTGCCATTACATGAATAGATTCACAATTTGGCATCAATGAATGAGTAAAATTGATCAATAAGCGTTGGAAGTAATTATTGTTCAGTGATGAGAATTTTACCATAAATTCCAGCTGGGACTGCTCGGTAGAAATGAAAGTCAGCAAACACCAACGTAAAGGAAATTAGTGGAGTTGAAACAGACCCAGCAATTGGAAACAATAAAAAATTACTAAAGTAGATACCTTTATCAACAAAGTGGTTTCTTGTAAATAAATACTTTTAAACTAAAGTCACTAATAATCATTTATCCTGGCAAACGTGTGCACTTAATTTCTTTCTTTGTTTCCCACAAAAGCTAGTCTCTTTACTCATGGCAAGAATCCCCTATCGTCATTTATGAAATTTTGAAACATAACAGAGCACTAATTTAAAAAAAAAAAATCAGAAAATGAAATGGGTATATCGTCAAAGAAAAACTCACTGGTTGCTCCCACAAAGGCAAGCAAGAAGTAGAAGCCAAAAAGGGTCAGCTTGGGAGATGACTTAGATTTGGTGATGAAGTACAAGAACCCAATGTAAGGAAACAAAGAAAATGCAAAAAGCTGTGAAGCAATGCTCTGGGAATCAATGTTTGGTGCCCATGGATCCACTGGCAAAAACCCTCCGGCCGCACATACAATTCCTCCCTTCCGCTTAATACCCGGATTTCCATCCTTGTAATTTCTCAAAACTCTGTTCAGTTTACTTGGGTTTGGTCGGAGATTACGCAAGAAGGAAGAAGACCCAGGAAATGGTACGAGGACAGGAGAATTGGGTACAACTACTTTTGACAAAGGTTGAACTTGAACACAACTGAGATTCATTGTTGAACTCCCCCAGTTTCTGCCTTTTCTGCTTTGGGGGATTGGATTTCCGTCGTGTGTTAGATAACGAAATGCTGTGGATTAGAGGACTTCGATTGTAGATTTGGGTTCTAACTTCTAAGTTCTAATGCAACGAAAAGGCTATGCGTAATGGGCTCATTGAATTGGTGGGCCTGACCACGATTAAAGAATCTGCCTTTAAATATGGACGGCCAGTTGTTGGGCTTTTCATTGCCCATTCTTGGAAACGAGTCGTGCATATATACACATGACACAACGAAAAATGTTATGTGCGAGTTATAAATTACCTATAATAATAAAATAAGGATAATTTTCCATAAAATAATTACAACAATTAATAAGAATGTTTGAGACTTTCATTTTTGGAACTGAAACTCTCAAAACTTAAACTATGATTTAGTAACATGTTTTGCGTTAACCAGATAATACGATGAAGGCGTCCAAGTATTTTATAATCTCATTGACTTTATATAGGTGTTATCTATCTTCAGCATTTTTTTTGCCCAAATCTATCTTCATGAGCATGAATGAATATATAATATATAGGCGGCTCCTAGATAAAATAATAAAGTCAGAACAAATTTTATATTATTTTCCTTCAAAAGGGAAAAAAAAAAAAAAAGAAGTTAACTGTCGTGAAACCTCTGGTTTTGTCCTCGGTGTACATAAACGAACTAGCAGGTATATTATTTGGGAGTATATATTATATTAATATTAAAGTTTGTTTATTTCTTTAACATATATCAAATGTTTTTTTTTCCTACTATATTATACTTGATCATTATCCCGGAACAAATGCACGAAAGGTCAGAGTCAGAGGTCTGAACCTTAATTTCTATGTCGGAACAACTTGAATCCACCATATATATTAGTAGGTAATACAATAAACTTCGTTTTTTAAGATGCATATCATGAAATTTACTAAAACAATTATTTTATGGGTTTATATATGATACACCGGCGGTGGAGTTTAGCAGACTACACAAGCGGGTCCTGAAGGGTGACATGTGTCCCTTAGGGACTAGATTGAAATATTTAAAACTTAAATAATTCAAAAAATAAACATGTGTCAACTTCACAACCCGCTTGTGGAGTCCAAAATTTACACCGCCGGTGTATCATATAATCACCCTTATTTTATATCACAAACAGTATATATATTTCATGGAGCCTTAACAAGCAATGGGCTGCCAACATTTATTAACCAAACTAAAAATTATTGACTGGCTCGTTACAACCGTATCCACGGTATCTTTATTTGCACAAACTTAATTGGTAGATGTCATTACAATTTAGAAGTGAATATATATGGCTTTGTTGACATAAATTCACTATTAATTGATAAGCGCATCAGCTCCCCAGCAGTCGCCTTGCACATTTTACACCATCATCTAATATATTCTTCATGTCGTATTTATACTCAAAACCCATCTTCACCAATTTCCTGCGGTCACATGAAATTGCTTCCATTTCTTCCCCCATCAACCTTTTCATTGAGATCAAAATCAAATACTACAATACTAATAACATAGAAATATTACTATATATTATTTTAAAGTTAATTAATTTCTTACTCTTCCGTTATCTGGTATTGCGGATAATTGAGTCGAAAATATGTGGAAATTTCTCTGATGGTTGGATTAGCCGCTGCACAAAAGAATCTACCTCTCAAGGAAGGTTTTTCGATGCAAAAGATATGAGCATCGCAAACGTCGTCGATGTGTACCGTTAGTATTGATCCCAAAAGTTGTTGCTGAAATTGAAGTGCTTTGAAAGTTTCAGAGTTGCCAATAAGCTGCGAAAGCATCACCTGCACGCTTAGAGGCACGTAGGAAAGTAGAGTCTCTCCTCCTACTAGCCCTAACGGAAGACTTACAACTTCTAACTTGCAATTAGGTTTGTCGTTATAGCTCAATGCCTCTTTCTCCGCCAACGTCTTTGATATAGTATATGTCTGATCATTAATTACCATAAATTAATTATTAAATTAATGAGATTATAATTAGAGTTTCAAAGATAAAACTTGAATTAACTTTACAAGTACCAATAAGGGGTTGGATCAAGTGGTAAGCGGCATGTTCCAGCTTAAGCAGGTCTAGGGTTCGAGACCTTGCGTACGCAGCTGCCCCTGTTGGGAGACTCACCCACCATAACCAGGTGCACGACGCAGGTCGGATCCGGATTAGTCAGGGCGAAGCCCTGGATACCGGATGGGATACCAAAAAAAAATTAACTTTACAAGTACTATTGGGTGTGTGTGTGTATATATATACATGCATGGAAATTAGATTATGGGAGTGACGAAAGAGAGATACATACCATCATATAGTCAAGGCCGTGAGTTAAAGTGATATCAACAGGAGTCCAACACAACTCATTAATGTTAGATTTAAAGTCCAATTTCCCATCTTTGGTTATCGGAGAGGCTGCCATCGAGGTTGCTGTGTAGATAAGCCGTTTAACTGTTGCTGATTGAATGCACGACTCAGCGATGCTCCTCACGCCCGAAACAACTGCTTCAATCATTTCCTTTGAAACCCAATAACACCATGAAATTTAAAAATTAACCATACTTAATTACTCATATACATATATATCTTAATTTTGGCTAACGTAATATTATATAATGATATTTAAAGAAGGAAAAACACCATGAAATTTAAAGATTAACCATGCTTGTGAGGTCTGAGTGCTTCCTGGAGTTTGCTGGGGAGTAGCCATATGGAACACAAATTCACACCCTTGAATTGCATGTTTAAACTCGTCGGGATTGTATATATCGGCCTGAAATAACACTAGTTTGCTGTCTGCACCAGGGAGGGACTTTAAAAGGCCAACTTTCGTTTTGTCCTCTGCAATAATAATTCAAATTACTAAGTAAATATTTAACATCAAAGTCTAGATCATCAATCAGAAATTCGAACTGCAGGAGGAACGTCAATAATAGATTAAACGAAGAATAAAAGGAGAAAGAAAGAGAAAATTACCCAAGTTTCTTAGTGTTGCATGGACAGTGTAGCCTTTGTCTAAGAGCTTTTTAACAAGCCAAGAACCCAAATATCCAGAACCTCCAGTAACGCAGACCTTTCTTGTACCTTGCTTCTCCATTATCACATCCATCTGTGTCTTAATTCTCTATATAATTACTTCCTTAATTTGTGAGAGAGTTGGAAAGAAGTAGAGAATATATATATACGTATATGCACGGTTCTTAACAACCTTAATTATCACAAAGAGCACCGGCTGCGCAATCGATGGGAATTGTCAACTTGTCAAGTGAATAAAATATTCCAACATACTAAGTACATACTGATAATGATCTGTTGATAAAATAGTATTAGACTTTTAATTTTAGTGATTAAAAATATAATTCTAAAAGAGTGCATTTAGGGGGAGGGGGAGGGATATGATTAGATGATGGGAGTGATTGAATTATAATTTGTGTATAAAAATATTGTCAAATTCTGGTAACCTCATTACAAAGTTCTAGTAACCTGAACCTCCATCCGAAATTCCGGTAACATTCCCATGAAATTTTGGTAACCTCTAGTAACCTCTGCTAACCTCATTATGGAACTTTGGTAACAGGATTCATTAAAATTCAATTTCCCATAATCTGTTTTGTTCTGTCGTCACCGGAGAGGCTGCTATCAGGGAAGCTGTGTAGATTAGGCGTTTAACCGATGGTGATTGGATGGAGGACTCAGCGTTGCTCCTCACACCAGAAACAGCTCCTTCAATGAGTTCCTTTCAAACCCAAAAAAAGAAACAATGATGATTTATTTATATACAAAGAAGGAAAAGAAGGATGAAATTTATAAGGATTAATTAATTAATTAACCCCAAAACAGAATTTTTACTTACTCCACCTACATCAGATACATGGCAGACTGACAGACTACTACTTCTGCTCTTTCAGCTCCGAAACAGAGCTTGATGTGCTTTCTTTTGCATCCTCTATTTTCCTTAAAGCTTGTCTTAACCCCAAGACAATGAATAAGTTGGTCAAAGTGAGAAAAGATTCAGCCCCTCCATGTAACCAATCCACATTTGACAAAAAAGTCCCATATTTCACCTTTGCTGTCATCACAACAAGGAGATTCACGATTTGGCATCCATGAGCAAAATAGTATTGATGAATAAGAGTTGGAACTTGGAAGTAATTATTGTTCAGTGATGAGAATTTACCATAAATTCCAGCTGGGACTGCTCGGTAGCCATAAAAGTCAGCAAACACAGGAATTAGTGGAGTTGAAACAGAGTCAGCAATTGGAAACAATAAAAATTAAAGTAGGTTTCTTGTGAATACTTTTAAACTAAAGTCACTAACAATCTTTTAGCCTAGCAAACGTCTGCACTTATTTTCTTTCTTTTTCCCCACCAAAAGCTAGTCTCTTTTTATTCATGGCAAGAGAATCTATCATCATCATTTATGAAATTGAAACATAAATAACAGAGCACTAATTTTAACAAAAAAAAAACATTCAGAAAAAGAAATGGGTAATTCAGTAAAGAAAAACTCACTGGTGGCTCCCACAAAGGCAAGCAAGAAGTAGAAGCCAAAAATGGTAAGTTTGGGAGATGACTTGGATTTGGTGATGAAGTACAAGAACCCAATGTATGGAATCAAAGAAAATGCAGAAAGCTGTGAAGCAATGCTCTTGGAATCGATGTTTGGTGGTGCCCATGGATCCACTGGAAATAACCCCCCACCCGCACATACAATTCTTCCTCTCCACTTAACAGCTGGACTTCCAACCTCGAAACTCCTCAGATCTCTGTTCAATTTACGCAAGAAAGAAGAAGACCCAGGAAATGTTACGAGGACAAGCGAATTGGGTACTACAACTTTTGACAAAGGTTGAACACGACTGAGATTCATCTTCTTCTGCGTTTTCGCTTTTGGGATTTGGATTATCCTCGTCTGTTAGATAACAGGACCTCGATGTGTAAATTTGGGTTCAAAATTCTAATGTAACGAATAGGCTATGTGTAATGGGCTTCTGATCTTGATTTGGGCTCAATGATTTAGACCTGACCAGTAAAGAATCTGTCTTCAAATTGGACGGCCAATTCTTGAGCTTTGATTGCCCATCCTTAAAAAGGAATGGATGGTGCAATAAAAATGAGATAAGACTATGATTAGGTAGGAGCTGAAACTCATAAATTAATTAACCTATGATGATTCATCAATGTGCTTTGTGTTGAAAACCAGATAAAGACAATGAATGAAGGCGTCCAAGTATACTAATCTAATCGAGTTTAGGTGTAAAATTCATCATAAATAAGGTTCCTATTCCTATAGATGATAGTAATAAAAGACAGAATAAAGTTTAGTTTTTTACTAATATGCTACACTTACGAGACAAAAATTCTTAATTTTGTTCAACTGCCATCACTTCCTCTGGCCTTCTCCTGTAGTATTTTATATAAGAACTAGCAGGCACGCAATACTTTGTTTTATAATTTTATTAGTAGTATTTCTGTAATTAACATGATATATACTTTTTGAAAAAGGGTCCAGCTAACTGGTGCACTCATGCACCAATTAGACACAAAACCCAAGAGAATAATGTATTAAAAAAGTCTAATGATTACATAAAAAGTGGGTATATAATTGTTAAATAATAATTGTTCATAAAAAGAGAATTTGTATGTCAAAACTACCCTTATACCAAATAAAAGATGAAAAATCATTATTGTTAGTTTTTTATGTCAAGAAAATTTTAAAAAAATTGTTTATAATATTTTCTAAAATCTTAATAGGGTATCAAAATTTAAAATTTATCCTTTAAAAAATTATAACATTTATAGTTGGGGCTTAACCTTTTTAAAATTGTTTATATTTTTTTTCTAAAATCTTAAGATAATGGATATCAAAATTTAAGATTTACCCTTAAAATTTGGTAAAAAATCTACTTATTATAGGTTATCAGAGGTGGAACTTATTAAATATATATCCGTCTGAAACCCCTTTTATGCCGGAACAACTTGAATCTCCAATAAATTATAGTTTAATTTTTCTGTCTTATGTTGTTGGATTCCTGTCTACAAATGTTGTCTTTACATGCTGCCTAGGTTAATGAACATGAACGAGTCAACCGGAATTATTATTTGAATACTCTTTTTTCCTCCTTTTTTTTTTGATATAATAAAATTTAAATAGTAATGTTGACTGCAGACTGTATAAATTTTGTTTCTGCCCAACATTTAATAATTGAAATTGAAAACTCAGCAGAGTGCAGCACATGAGGAGGGACCAAGGGAGTACAAATTACAAGCAAACAAATTTGTAATAGCTGGCGTGATCGCTTCTTGATATATATATGAAATTTCACCCAAACAATTTAATTTATTTCAAATAGAGTACTGTCTTTCTTTCTTTTCTTTTTCTTTTAAGATTACAACTTATTACAAGTGATGGAATTTGACCATAAATTCACTCATTGATAAACACAGCTCCGAGTCGCCTTCCACAATTTACACTATCATCTAATATATTCTTCATATTGTATTTATACTCAAACCCCATCTTCACCAATTTGCTGTTGTCACATGAAATTGCTTTCTTTTCTTCCCCCATGAACCTGTACATTAAGATCAACATCATCAAACTATATCAATAACTTTTAATTTCAAACTTTAATTATAGTAATTTGATCATGAATTTAATTTCTTACTCTTCTGATATCTCGTATTGCGGATAATTTTGTCGAAAATATGTGGCAACTTCTCTTATGGTTGGACTTGCTGCTGCACAAATGAATCTGCCTCTCATGGAAGGTTTCTCGATGCAGAAAATATGTGTATCGCAAACGTCTTCGATGTGTATTATTGGAACCGATCCCAGAATTTCTTCCATAAGTTGAAATCCTTTGAAAGTAGCTGAGTTGCCAATAAGTGACGAAAACATCACCTGCACGCTTAGAGGCACGTGGGAAAGTAGAGTCTCTCCTCCCACTAGCCCACAGGGAAGACTTACAACTTCTAACTTGCAATTAGGATTGTCGTTATAGCGCAATGCCTCTTTCTCCGCCAAGGTCTTTGATATAGTATATGTCTAATACCCAAAATTCATCCATGAAAAAAATGGTCAAAGTTTGGATTAACTTAATAAATGGCGTATTAGCCTTTTTGCTCTTAACTAAATTATGGGGTTAAAGACACTTTACTCCTAAATTATAATCAAGATAATTTGTCCCATGAATTTCTCAAATTCAGGATAATTTGCCCCTCCGTCAAAGGATAAAATGTATTGAACATGGAAAGTTTAAGGGACTAATTGTTTTAAATTTGAAAATTTAACAAGCAATTCACCAAAAAAAAAATAAGCGCAAGTTGTCACGATTTGAAATTTAGGGAACAAAATATTCTTGACGCAATAGTACTTCAGGATAAAAAAGAAAGAAAGAAAAAAAAAAACTAATAACCATTAGTAAAGCAATTAAGAAAATATGAGCAAAGAATATGTACCATCATATACTCAAGACCGTGAGAGGAAGTAATATCAAGGGGAGTCCAACAGGATTCATTAACGTTAGATTCGAAGTTCAATTTCCCACAATCTGTCGTCACCGGAGAGGCTGCCATCACGGAGGCTGTGTAAATAAGCCGTTTAACGGATGGTGATTGGATGCAGGACTCAGCGATGCTCCTCACACCAGAAATAGCTCCTTCAATGATTTCCTTTCAAACCCAATAACATAATATATATAAAAAACAATGATGATTTATATATACAAAGAAGGAAAAAGAAGGATGAAATTTATAATAAAGATTAATAATTAACCATACTTGTGAGGTTTGAGTGGTGGCTGAAGTTTGCTGGGGAGTAGCCACATGAAACACAAATTCACACCCTTCAATTGCATGTTTAAACTCGTCGGGATTGTATATATCCGCCTGAAATAACACTAGTTTGCTGTCTGCACCAGGCAGAGACTTTAAAAGCCCAACTTTCGTTTTGTCCTCTGCAATAATAATTCAAATTACTACTAGTAAATATTTAATATCAAAGTAATTAAAAGAGATGAATGAAGGAAAAAGAAGAGAGAAATTAAATTACCCAAGTTTCTTAGAGTTGCATGGACAGAGTAGCCATTGTCTAAGAGCTTCTTAACAAGGGAAGAACCCAAATATCCAGCACCCCCAGTAACGCAAACCTTTTTTGTTGCTTGCTTCCCCATTATCAGATGAGATCTGTGTGTGTTTTCTTTTCTTAATTTGTTTGGGAGTTGACGAGTTTATATCCTTAGGTGTCTCTTTCATATCTAAATATAGTACTAAGAAAAAACTATAATAAATTGACTAATTGAGGTCGTGGCCTCGTGGGTGATCACAAAATATATATTTAGGTCATTTCAAATTTATATATTGCAATTAGTTGGGCATGAATCTCATAGAATTGCCAACTTCAATTGTTTATAAGATTTGTTTACTTATACTAAATCAATTCTCTTCTTGTTTTCTTTTTCCCCTCTATTTACAAAGTAGCTTTAGGAGTTAATGGACATTAAGTTGCTTCAATCATGACAAAAAAATATATATATTAATGATCGATATTGTATTAATCGTGCCCTTTTCTTCAACACTAGCTATAAGATATCAATCTGGCATAAAAGTGACATAAGGAATAAATATTTCCTATTCAACCACTAATTTGATTAATATGTTAGCATCTAAATATTGACATTGAAGTAATTTTTTTCTAATGAAAATTACCCCAACTTAGCCGCCTCTCTTCTCGATCATGACAAAACATATGCATATATATTTAAGGGCTTAATGATCATTTTCCCCGATAAACTTTCACAATATGGATATTTTATCCATTGAACTTTTAATTTGGAACTCTCAACCCCTATAAATTATCAAAATCGGGACAATTTCCCCTCAATTATAAAAAATGTTAATGTGACCCAAAAATTGATGACATGGCATGACGTGGCATAATACCACACCGGCATTTCTCGAGGGATCTCGATTTTGATAGTTTAGAAGATGAAAGTTCAAAATTTAAAGTTCAAAGGTAAATTATCCCGATTTTGATAGTTTAAGGACTGAAATTTTGAAATTAAAAATGTCACTTTTGTAAAAGTGGGGGTGGGGAAAATGAATATTAGAACTATATTTATTTTATTTTAAGTAATGACCGATATTGTAATTGTGCCCTTTTCTTTAACCTGGCATAAAAGTGACATGAGGCATAAAAATTCCTATTCAGTCTTCACCCACCAATTTGATCAATATGTGTTAGCATATAAATATTGACGTTGAAGTAATTCTTTTCTAAAGAAAATTACCCCAACCTAGCCGCTTCTCTACCTCCCCTCTCTTGTCTTCCAATCTTCTAATTTTCTCCATTGAATCTTCGCATGTTCCTCTTCTTCCTTAGTTATCACTGACTCACTGTTAAGAGGGAGGGGGAATCTAATTTTACAATTCTTTTTTATTTTTATTTATTTTGAAATAAATTAAGTCTCGACAAGATAAAAATAGCTCCACGAAGTAAGATATAAATTTACAAGTTATATTTTTCAATTTATTGTAATGCTCAATATTATTGGTATGGATATGTGATTTCATTTGAACATTGATATGAAAATTACATTTTCTTTAAAGAAAAGGGTAAAAGTTGAGTAATATTGAATTGAATTCATATGCCTATATGTAGGTTTTGTTCTATACTTGTTGATCATTTCAACTTTTAGAAACACGTACTGTGTGGCACATACTGATACTTGTTTAATTTCCAATCAAATAGTACTAAATAAAAAAATATTTAATTACCTAAAAGCACACTGTTTTATCAGACAACCATAATCCCTTCATTATATGGTAGCGAGCAGCAACTTTTGTCAAGAACTGTAAATGCTGCAATTTTTCATGTCCCCTGCAACAAAGCCATTCCCTTGAACAATGGGTTGTTGATCGATGGAGATGAGAGCACCCAGTCGCCTTCCACATTTCACACTATCATCTAAAATTTTCTTCAAATCATTTTTGTACTCAAAACCCATTTTCATCAACTTGCTGGAGTCCAATCCATTGATTCCTCCCTTTTCTTCTCCCATTAACCTGAAACATTAATGAAATCAATAATCTTGCAATATGGAATAATCCCAAACATGGTTTCAATGAATAATTTCTTACACTTGATCAACAATCTTGCATTCCGGATGATTTTCTCGAAAATAAGTTTCGATTTCTTTAATGGTTGGATTAGCTGCTGCACAAAGGAATCTGCCTCTCATGGATGGTTTCTCCATGCAGAAGATATGTGCATCACAAACATCATCAATGTGAATCAGAGGAACTGAGCCCAGAATTTCTTGCAGAAGTCTTAATCCATCAACAGAAAACAATTTTCCAGTAATGTGTGCAAAAGTTACTTCCACACTTAAGGGCACATAAGAAAGAAAAGTATCTCCTCCCACCAGGCCACAGGCAAGTGTTACGACTTCTAATTTGCCATTATATTTTTCGTTATAGCTCAATGCCTCTTTCTCTGCCAACGTTTTCGATCTTGTATATCCCTAAGAACAAAAGAAATTAGAGTTTCGAAGTTGAATTGGTGATTATTTGAAGTGAATATATTAACAAATGACTTATTAGCATTTTTGCCCTTGAACTAAAATCAAGACAATTTGTGCCAAAATGTCCTGAATTTGGAAGTTCAGGGACAAAATGTCTGATTTGAAGTTCAGGGGCCAAACCATCCTTGACCCTCTAAATTCAGGGGAAAAAGGCTAATAAGCCATCAAGTTCAACCAATACCAGAGTCACTTCATTGCAGTGAGTAAATAACAGATCAACAGGAGTCCAACACGATTCATTCGCGACAGATTTGAACGTAAGTCCGTCGTCGTTTAGTGGTGAGGCTGCCATTACAGAAGCAGTGTAAATGAGTCGTTTAACTGTTTGGGATCGAATGCAGGATTCAGCAATGCTTGTCTCCCCGGCAACAGCTGCTTCAATTGTATCCTTAAACTATTATTACAACAAAACACAAAAGTTAGTAATTATTACAAGCTAGTACATAAAAAATTACTAATGACTTTGTTTGAACTTTGAAGAAACTAACCATGGAGCTTTGAGTATCGTGAAGCATTGGAGTAGCAACATGAAAAACATATTCACATCCATGAATAGCTCTTTCAAACTGGTTGGGATTGTATATATCAGCTTGAAATAACACTAGATTGGTGTCTGCACCAGGGAGGGACTTGAGAATGCCTACTTTCGATTTGTCGTCTGCAACTTTTTTCCATTGAAATTAATAGACACAGAACAAGAACAGAAACAGAGTCATGTAAGAAGAAAAGAAAACGAACCCAAATTTCTAAGCGTGGCATGGACAATGTAGCCTTTCTCGAGGAGCTTCTTAATAAGCGAAGAAGCTATGTATCCAGCACCTCCAGTAACACAGACCTTGATATTTGCTTTCTTCTCCATTATCAATATCTCTGCTTTTCTTTGGCTCTGTTTATGGCTAATTTCTTTGTAGGAGTAGTAGTTGACGAGTAAATTAAGCATGTATATATATAGTAGTTTTTAATGCATTGCATCGGCCTGAAATTTTTGAAACCAGAGGAATCGGCCAAATTAACAACCGGCCAATTAAAAATTGTCATCTATATAGTGGACGCCTGGACGGCCATTTCAAACCTATCATATTTCTGGTTTGAAAAACAAATGTCGTACGTCTACCTGCTAGTTTCTGTTAATGTTTGACTATAATTAGAAAATGGTGAAATTATACCTAGCAATTCTCAAAGTCAAAGGAAATGTCCCTTTTCTCCAATGGAAGAATGTTTTTTGACCAAGTAACCATCAAGCCTCATTAAGCTTGTAATTTTCGCCTTTCATTAGAATAGCTTAAGAGTTATAGTCCAACTCAAGCTCTACTCTAGGCCTGTCTTTGATTTGATCGACGGCTTCATTAATGAGGTATGACTTATATAAGTATAGTAGTTGAGATTTCCATAAATTTTAACTTATATATAAGATTATGAAATCCGAAGGAAGCAACCATTTTATATGGCAAAATTTATAGTTTCCAATATTTCTTGAACAATATTAAACATAATGGGAAATTTTAACAGCTGAAAGGATAAACTAATGTTAGACATTGTTACTTTCTACTTAAGCATTGTAATAAAAGATTAAAAAAAAAAAACTTAAAAGCCTTGGTGGTTTAGAGCAATATATATATGCTTTATTATACCAAAGCCATATTGAAGGATGGACAGAATGAGAATACCCCAATGATTCTATTTGAGGAACACAACTCCCAATCTTTGTCCACACTTGACACTATCATCTAATATTTGCTTCATATCAAATTTGAACTGGAAGCCCATATTGCTCAACTTGCTGGAGTCCCATACAACTTCTATCCCTTCATCCTCCATGAACCTGAAATGAAAACAAAAAGCTTAATATATAGTACCATACAAATTATCAGTATTGCAGATTTATTATAGTTCCTTACTTTTGATCATCTATCTGGTATTGCGGATAATTTTCTCGGAAATACTTCTCAATTTCTCTGATGGATAGATTACCTACGACACAAACAAATCTGCCTCTCATAGATTGCTTTTCCATGCAGAAGATATGTGCATCACAAACATCATCAATGTGCACTAGGGGAATTGATCCCAAAAGCTGTTGGAACCATCTTAATGCCTCGAAAGAAGATGATTTTCCCGAAAGCTGAGAAATGAGTTCCCTCACACTTGAAGGCATGTAAGGAAGAATAGTCTCTCCTCCCACTACTCCACAGATAAGCGTTACAACTTCTAACTTGCCATCAGGGTCATTGTTATAGCTCAATGCCTCTTTCTCCGCCATGGTTTTTGATTTTGTATATGCCTAATAAGATCATTAACCAAGAAATTTCACAAGCAAAATAATTAGCCAGATTCATAGATAATATAATAAAGTAATGCAGACCAACATGTGCTACGTGGCTCGTTCGAGCTTAAACAAGTCTCAAGTTCGAGACCTTTCCTACACAGCAGCCCCCTTTTGGTGGACTCACCCACAAAACCAAGTGTGATGCGGGTTGAATCCGAATTAGTTAGAGCAAATCTTTGGATCCCAGGTGGAAGATCCAAAAAAAAAAAAAAGTAATGCACCGTACCTGCCAGAATTCAATGCTAGGAGTGAAGGAGATGTCAGCAGGTGTCCAACATGATTCATCGACGCAAGATTTTGATCCGACCCCATCTTTTGTTAATGGAGAAGCAGCCATGACAGATGAGGTGCAGATGAGTCGCTTAACTGTTTGTGATCGAATGCAAGAATCAGCAATGCTTCTCACTGCAGCAACAGCTGCTTCAGCCGTATCCTTGAACTGTAAAATATATATATCATTAAGTGAAACAAAAGACAGAAAACTGATGTTGATCGGAAAATGTCATGTAAAGATTTCGTGTAAATTAAATCAACCTGTGAGCTTCGACTGTCATGCTGCAATGGAGTTGCTACATGAAAAACAAACTCACAACCTTGAATAGGTTTTTCGAACTGATGAGGATTGTATATATCAGCTTCGAATAATACGAGTCTGGTGTCTGCACCAGGGAGAGACTTAAGAAGGCCTACTTTGGATTTGTCTTCTGCAAATTTGAAATCAAGGATTATTATGAATATGAAATCATGATCAAATAGATTGAGGGCTTCAAAAGCAGAAAGAAAATGCATGGAAACGAAAGAGAGAGAGAGAGAGAAAAGAACCCAAGTCTCTTAGAGTGGCATGGACGGTGTAGCCTTTCTCCAAGAGCTTTTTAACAAGCCAAGAACCAATAAAACCAGCACCTCCAGTAACACAGACATTGCTGTTATTAGGGCTTTCCTCCATTATAGAGATTTGCCTTTTCTTTCGTCAATGACTCCAAGTTAATTTTTACAGCGGCCAAGAAGAATCGACTAATTGCCTCCTCCATGGAGAGAAATTAGAATCGGTTTTAAAGGGAGCGTTTGAGGTGGTCATAAATGAAAATAAATGTGAAGGTCAACCATTACATCATGTGAAAATAAATGTAGAAACTAAATGTAGAATTCTGGTGATGGCAGAAAGTCGACCATTACATGTCATCATCCAAATGGTAATGGCTTCGATTTATGGACATCTATCGATAATAACGGGTAAATGTTCAAATCAGGCCTAAAAGTTTGGTGAAATGCTCAAATTATGCTTAATTCTTTTGATTGAATCTAATTAGGCCTAGTAATTTACATTATATCCCATTTAAGTAGTATTTTCCCTAGTAATTTACTTGAAACTCATTCTAATATTTTTAATATATTTAATCGCTGAGTATTACTTGATACAAAAAAAAACGTTATTTTAATTAACAAAACATCATCCCAAAGTCAGAAATTCATGTCCATCAGCCCGTTGAAAGGTCAGAATTCTACTATTAAAAATTAGAAGCTTTTAAATCACCACAAAAAACCAACTTTAGACTTTGGGCAAGAGCTTTGTTGGTCAGAGATACAGATATCTAGTGATTTAAAGAAAAGGGCAGTCAACTACTTGAGGAGGAAAAGAAGCTACTCGCAAATAATGGGATTGTAAAATTGTTCTTGTTCCATAGATCAAAAGGGGGTTCTTGAAACTATGCATTACAACATAGAATACAATTTGCAAAACAAAGACGAGAAAAAGGGAATTTAACAAAAATACATTTCTCTTTATACATGGGGCCTTAAGAGTTAAGAAGACGTGGGTTGCAATGTTGCTTGTTCATGCCAAGTGCCCTTCAAGTTAGATTGCCACAACCTTACAAGCCCATCACCTCCGGTTGTCGCTAACGTCATTCCGCTCATATCCCATTCCATCTGCCACACCTGATCGTCAAACAAACAAACAAGATTGTTTTTTTGGCACCAACAAACAAGATTGTTTAAGTTATCCTTTCTCTGCTACCAGATCAAGATAAGATGAGCGCCCTACCAGATAGGGAAGATATTTTAAAAGCATCTATATATGCTATTGTTTATGTTATCCTTGCTCTGTCTAGATCAAAGCATCATGTATTCAATCAACAGCTGCTGCCAGGGCTCTTACTAGAGAAAATTTGAGAGGGAGAGACTAGAGAGTCTGGTATATTGCAAAAGTAATGCATCCTTCAACCATATCCAAATTATGTTTTAGGTGGCATAATTTTAACAGAGTGCATTTAAATAATTTCACCCACATCTAACTCAAAACTGCAGTTATTCACTTGAGATCTGACTAGTAACTAAAAAACCATACGCAATTGTAAACTGTGCAAGCTTTAACCATTGCAGCTGGACATATCATATGTAGATTAATAGGAAACGATGTATAAAAGCTCAGATATAGGTTTTATTTATTGAATACCTCACTGTTATGTCCAGAAAGCAAGGCAACCTTCTCTACTGAGAGCCTTCCATCCAAGTCAGGGGTTGATCCAACATGCCATATAGCAATTCCTTTTTGAGATGCAACAGCTATTAGCTCATATGGCCTACATAATGAAAGGAAAAGGTCATTTGTTTTCAACAAAATTCACAACGCAAATAGCTGGAACCTCTCGGTTGAACCCCAGAATGAAAGGAAAAGGTCATTTGTTTTCAACAAAATTCACAACGCAATTAGTCTGGAACCTCTCGGTTGAACCCCAAAATAGAGGAGGAACTTGTGGACTCTATCACTATGGTATAAAGTCTGGCTTCCTACTAATGGGCAATGGCTCATACAAATTACATTTCCACAAAGAATAAATGAATAATAGTTTGCATTACCTTCCAATATTTGGTGCCCATGCAACACAATAAACTTGATCTCCCTTGTCACCAGGTGAAGCCAACTCTGCTACTGGCAACCATCTCTGATGAGCTGCGTCAAATTCCCACACCTATGAAACTCTAGAGTGAGTCTAAATTAGCAAATTTTAACAACTTATCATACAAATCACTCAAAAGTAATGCTACCAGACAAACTCCTAACATCAAAAGCTAGCAGTATGCACACTTTTCAATAACTCCGAATTATATTGATAAACCAAAACCAAATAAGAATAGGCTGCATACTAGAGTCAATGCTTGTCTAGGACTGAAATGATGACACCAATCCCATCATATTAGATCATAATTTAGTTGCAAGCGAAACGAATTTAAGAGTACCTTGGGGGAGTTGAGTTGTGGGGTATTGGAATTGAAACCCAAAATAAAGCTTGATTCTTGGCCTTCACCCCTTTGAGGATTCCAAGAAATACATGCTGTTAAGCATGAAGCTTTTCCCAATGTAGATACTGAATCTATAACATTCTGAAATTCAGCCTGGAGAATGGAAGGCAGAAAGGTTATTACAGATTTGCAAGAGAAAATCTCTAGATGATTTGGAAAAGGATAGATGCATAAAACTGATAACCTGAAGCTGCCAGTTCTTTAGTTCCAAGGGGTCGATGAGCTCAAAGACTTTGACACCGCCATCTGAGTAAGCAGTAACCTGTAAATTGAAAAGAAAGTAAGATACCACAAAAATCTCAATAGTCAAATCAAAATAAACTATATGAACTTCCAAAGTACCATGAATCAGAATAGCAAAAACCATTTAAGTTTTAATATCTCACCATTCTCAAACTCGTTTGATTGACTCCGAATTGAACATCTAAAACCTTGGAACTAGTCTTAAAGCTTTTGCACAGCTTCCATTGAAGAGGCTGTGTACCTAAGAAAATTTAAAACATGAAATAGGAACTTTCCAAATATTAATACGAAATTGAATAAGTAAATTTCAGCGAAATAATACCTTCTACAAGCTCTTCCCATATAGATAAAGTCCCATCTTCACAAATGCAAGCAACAGCATCCCCATACTCAGGAGGGATCCATGCAACCTTCACAATGCCAGCTTCATGCGCCTAGTATCAAAGAAATCATCTCGAAAAATTAAGCCAACAAAGCGAACTACAATTAATTAAATAAATATAAATACAAACACGAAATGCAAAGGAAAAAGAAATAGGCTTTTAACCTTGAATTTGGAGGAGCGAGTGAAGGAAGAAGATGAAGGATCACGAGAATCAAAGATGGAAAGAGAACCGTCGACGGAGCCGGCGGCTAATCTCTCGCTGCAGTAGTTCCAGGCCGAGCATGTGGTGCCTTGATCGAGTGTTGCCACTGGTTTCTCCATGTCCGTACAAAATTTGTTGCAGAATCAGATTCAGGGATACAAAACCCTAAATTCTGGGGTTTTGAAAAAAGGTCCAAGCCCAAGCCCAAAACTGTGGGCTCGACTATGAGCCTATGGATCTACCGAGTTATTGGGCTGGTGCCGTTATAATTGATGAATTATTAATCATGTAATAATCTACAAACATAAAAGAAAAAAAAAAATAAAAGAAAAGGAAGCATGTGAATCGAATAATAATGTCTAATATCTTCACCAAAAAAAAGAATGTCTAATATTAAAATCAGAATTAGGCACGAAAACAATAATGAAATAATCATAATTTTGACTATGAAAGCAGCTCTTCTACTTCTAGAGATTAAACCTAGTTTTGAATGCATTATTATAGTATAAATAATACTAGTTAATATTAGGCTTAATGGTCAAAAAGGCCCCTGAACTTACACCGAACCGTCAAATAAGCCCCTGAACTATTATTTCAGTCAAATAAGCCCCTGAACTCTTAAAAAAAGCCAAATAAGCCCTGTTGCCAAGGCTAAATGCTCAAATAAGGACTAAACATTTTAAGATTTTCTCAAATAGAGATCAAAATACACAATTTCAACAAATTAGAAAACATACTTAATATTTTTTTACAAATTGGATACAATATAAGTTAATACTAATGTGTGAGGGATATATAAATTGAAAATCACACGATAATTTTATATCATATTACGTCTAATGAATTTATTTTGATTAATAGGGTTTGATTTTTCATTAACATGATAATATCATTTTTTTTCAAATTTAACGTATATGTATGAGACGCATTGGTTTTCATTTAAGGATTCCCTAATTTGTAAAAATTTGCTAAGTATTTGTTCTAATTTGTTGGAATTGTGTATTTTGATCCTTATTTGAGAAAATCTTAAAACGTTTAGTCCTTATTTGAGCATTTAGCCTTGGAAACAGGGCTTGTTTGGCCTTTTTTAAGAGTTCAGGGGCTTATTTGGCCGAAATAATAGTTCAGGGGCTTATTTGACGGTTCGGTGTAAGTTCAGGGGCATTTTTGCCCATTAAGCCGTTAATATTAATATCATATATTGGTCATGAACAAAGCAATAGGCAGGTCTATAATTGGATAAAAAATGTTTACTTGGAGCCACATCAATAATTTTTGTTGACAAAATCAATCTAATATCTTTGGAACATGACAAATTAACTGGATTGCTAAATACCGTTCCATTTTTGCTATTCACTGCCCCATTTTTTAGGCTTTTTTACGCTTTTGTCCTTTGCTTTATTTTCTAATCTTGAAACTATCACGAACGTAGAATAGCATTAACGTGTTGTATTTTGATGACGATTTAAGAAAAATGAACGATAACGTGCAGTATTTTGATGACGATTTCAGAAAAATGCAATTTTTGACGAAATTTATGACTGATGACCCGTGCCGTCCCAAGAGGGCGGCTTACCGTGGCGAAGCCGCCCCACTGGGGAGGCTCAACCACGGCGGATCCGCCCCACTGGGGCGGCTTCACCACGGCAGGCCGCCTCGGTGGGACGGCTCGGCTATTTTTTTTAAAAAAAATAATTATTATTTAAAAAAAATTGGTCTAGCCGCCCCAGTGGGGAGGCTCCGCCGTGGCTGAGTCGTCCTAGTGGGGAGTCTCAGTGTAAAAGTGTAAAAAGTGCAAAGGGTAAAGAGTAAAAGTGTAAAAAATGGGACGATATTTAGCAAAACAATATATCAATTTCAATTTATTCTTTTAGAAAAACCCATTTTCAATTGTATAAGTATACTACCTTAATTATAAATTTTGAAGAATCTATATATAGTTAATCTAACGAATTAAAGAAAAGGCTTTGTTTAACAGTTAACACACCAATTATGCTGCAAATTGCAATTTGATTTCAATAAATATGGAATTATTTATCACTATATATGAATCAAAGACTTAGACAGCTAAAAAAAAGAAGGATGAATGCGTTTTTTTCGCTTTTGGCTAATACTGGTGGCAGGTCATCAACTTTACAGTTATAAATTTATGGTGAATAGGTATAATTTCAATTTTAGTAGTATACTAGTCATAAACCCGCGCTCTGCGACGGGGTTTTAAAGGGAATAAGAAAATATTTTGAGCAAAAAGTTTTCTATATTTCTAATCATATAGAGATAGCAAGATCTTAATCAGATAAATAGAACAAAAAATATAAAAATAAAAGTCAACGTGTTAAATTGTTCAACATATAATTGTAAAGGATTAAATAGTTTAAGGCAAATTATATAATACACCGTCAGTGGAGTTTAGCAGACTACACAAGCGGATCCTGAAGGGTCACATATGTCCTCTAGGGAGTAGACTGAAATATTTAAAACTTGATTAATTAAAAAAATGGACATGTGTCAACTCCACAACCCGCTTGTGGAGTCCAAAATTTACACCGTCGGTGTATCAAATAATTACCCATAGTTTAAAGCATAAAAGTAACAAATTAAGCTTTCATGTCCTTATCAAAGTAATAAATCATGCAATAACCTTTCAACCGACACTTGAACAACCTCAATAGGACAAATGGATCGAAAATTATAAAATAATAAATAGACCGGCAACCGAGACCACAAAATTTCAGAAGCATTTTTTAGAATTACTCCATCTGTCCCTAAATATAAGTCCCCTTCTAGAAGCTTTATTTGTCCCAAATTATAAGTCCCATTATCAAACCCAATGCATATTTATAAGTTGTTTCCAAAATTAGCCTTGAAAGTGGTAGGGTAGTTAAAAAAGTGAGTATGAGAAGAGAGAATGAGTGGGGGAAAGAGTATAGGGGTAAAAATAGAAGAACAATATAAAAGTACATAAAATTTTGAGCCCTAACTAACTTTCTTAATCTTGATGATATAGTTAAAATGGACTTATATAATGGGACAGAGAGAGTAAAACCTTAAAATTGGCTTCTGAGTTTTTCATGAAAGTTGTAGATCATGAAATTATCTTTTAATAGACACTTGAATCACCTTAATCGGACAAATTTAACAAAAAATACAAAAATAAAAGCCAACGCATTAAATCGTCAAACCCATAATTGTAAATAATTAAATAGCATAAAACATAAAAGTATGAGAATCATTTGATTAATAATCCAGCAAAAAAAAATATTTGTTTATGGAGACCAAACATAAAAATTACCTCTTGAATCATCCACGAAACTCATTAATCAAATTCAGCTTTTAAGCCCTTAATGAAAGTCGTAGATCACACAATAACCTTTTAACTAACATTTGATCAATCTCAATTGGACAATTGGATTGAAAATTATATAATATTAGATAGACCGGTAATCGAGACCACAAAATTTCAGAAACATTTGTTAGAATCAAAATATTAAAATTGGTTTTTGAGTCCTTCATGGAAGTTGTTGATGGAGAAGAATTAAGGCTACGTTTAGTAAAGCGGTGTGATTGGCTCTGTTTGAATTGAAATTGTGAGATTAAACATTGTACAGATCAGATTAGGTACGGTGCAAATGAGCAATTGAAACGGAGTTGTTAAGTAAGAATAGCGGTGGAGTGAGATTAAAATGTAAAATGACCTTTAAGGGTATTATTATTTAAAGGTATTGTATCATTTATTTTATTTATATAATATTTATTCAATTAGTATATAGATATATAATTATTATTAATAATATTAAACTTATTATAATTAATTATAATATTATTTATTTATTTATGATTACATGAAATTTATTATTATTTATAATCAATAAATGAAATTAATTTAAATGTATTACTAAAAAAATAAAACACAAGTAAAAAAAGAAACTAAATAAAATAAAAATCCATTGGTAATATAAATATATAAATATAAATAATAAATAAAATAAAAGTAGAAAAAGTTAAAAGAAAGAAATAGAGAGAAAAAAAGAGAGAATAAAAAAATAAGAAGGGTTAGAAGTAGAAAAAAACAAAAAGTTAAAAGAAAGAAAGAGAGGAAAAAAAAAGGTTAGAAGCGGAAAATTTTTCCGCTGGAATTGGCTGGAGCAGTTTGCTCCAACCCAAAAGCTCCGGTCCATTGTCCATTTCCACTGGTCAGGTCAACGGCACCGAACTGAAAATACACTTAAGGTCTTAGTGGACCAATGGACATATGTCAACGGTGGCCCACTGGTCCACTAAACACACCCAAAGCCGAAACGTTCAGTCGTTCAATCCATAATTGTAAAAGATTAAATAACATAGAGCATAAAAATATGACACTCATTTGATAAATAATCCAGAAAAAATGATTTATTTATTGAGAGTGGACCCACTAAATAGTAACTTTATCATAAAGTTCCAAAAACGCCCTTAACAATCAACAGTAATAACAAAAATACTGAGTATAAAAATACCGAAATACCCCTAACAATTTGTTTTTAAATAAATGTGATGCATCTTAAAACTAGACAAAATAGTAATTTCATTTTCAACTCTAATATATGTTAAATATACGTTATATGTTATGTTATATATATAGTCTGATTTTTCTGTCTCTATTTTCAAACATGAACATTTTCTCATTTCCTTTTTTCTTTTTCAAATTCCTTTACAAGCCTTTTGAATCGAACTGAATGATCATTGGCAAGAAGGTAGGCAATCTTACACGTATTGTATTTTCAACTCTAATATATGTTAAATATATAATATGTTATATATATAGTCTGATTTTTCTGTCTTTATTTTCAAACATGACTGAACATTTTCTCCTTTCCTTTTTTCTTTTTCAAATTCCTTTACAAGCCTTTTGAATCGGACTGAAAGATCATTGGCAAGAAGGTAGGCAATCTTACACGTATTGTAATAAAATAATCAATTCCTGATATCGTAAGGAATCTTAAACTGCCATGATAGAGGATGTTTAGAAAAGAAAATTCCAGAAATTAATATAACCTTTTGTTGATTATGATAAGATCTCGCGTTAGTAAACATGGACTCGTTAAGCATGTGTGAGTAGAAGTCAAATAAAATAGTAGTGTGTAAGAGTAATTTGTCTTTTTTTTTTTTTTTAAATATACGAAACCATTGGTTAATGATGATGGATTTCAAACCAAAATGTTATCGTGGTCTGACTGAAGACCTCAAAAAATATAATATTTGCCTTTCAAATTGGAAACTGGAATTGGTCAGTGGCTGCAATTTATGAGAACCAAGAGTCAGAGATGTAATCATGCAACTGATTCATAACCTCTCGCTGCTGATTTTTCTTTTGGAAGATAGATTATTTATGGTAGCAGATTGATTTCAGGGGAGACTTGAAAATTTGCAACCAAAAAATCTGAGAAATGTTTCTGCAAGATAATTGTGACAATTGACAACAAGAAAACAGTTGTTAATGTAAATATGCAAATACGAAAGGAGTAAGTTACCAAAAATGAAAAATCTCTTATCTCAAAAAAAAAAAAAAAAAAGGAAAAGAAAAATCTGATAGGAGTAAACAAAAACAAATTACTAAGACTTTAATCAGTTGATTCCCTTCTTCTTCCAAATTCCTGCGACCTTGGCGAGGTGATTTGTGGAAGATCCATGGGGACTGAGAGCCATTTTGGCAGCATTTTTCAATTCTCTCATCCTGGTTCTGAGCAACTTTCCTTCGTCACCTTCAATCAATTGCTTTGCATATGTAGCAATATCTTCACGCCCAACTAGTCCATTTTCGTTCACATTTACCTTGAATGCAACATTTGAATCATCTTTTAAAAGAGTAGCATTCATCTTTTGCTCTGCATAGAGTGGCCATGCAATTAATGGCACACCATGAACAATGGCCTCCAAGGTTGAGTTCCAGCCACAATGAGTCAAAAACCCACCGGTCGAGCCATGGCTCAATACATGAACCTGAGGAGCCCAAGATGGAATCACCAAACCAACCTCTTTGGTTCTTTCCAAGAACCCATCGGGCAAATAAGAAACAGGGTCGTTGACACTTTTTGAACCGAAGAAAGTTGCATTTGCAGAAGTTTCAACCGGTTCCTTCACAACCCAAAGAAATCTTTGGCCGCTCATTTCCAAACCCAGTGCCAATTCATTCATCTGTTCACGTGACAGAGTCCCACCGCTTCCAAAACAGACATAAAGCACTGACTCACTTGGCTGTTCGTCAAGCCACTTCAAACAGTCGCTAAACCCTTCAACTTCATTGTCTGAACCGTTTCGGGTTAGCGGTCCAACTGGGTAAACCGGAGGCAAACCACGGCTAACTTCCGTCAAGGCCTCGAATGGACCCTTCTCGAAGTCTATGAAACTGTTAACGATAATCCCAGCAGCCAAAGGGAAATCTTTGCATTGCTGAAGAGTACGTTGATAGACAAAATCTTTCCTGTGTTGAAGCGGGTCGGGTATATCTTTTCCATCGAACGGTACACATCCGGGTAACTTGATCGGCTCCGGTAAATCTCTGTATTCGCATGAGTAAATCTGATCGAGTTTTGGTAACTCAAATATCAAAGATAACAGCATAAAACCGGTTGCGAGGAAAACGTAAGGTTCGAGTCCGAATTCTTTGGCGATGTCGAAAGCGTCAATGCCAAAAACATCAACAACGAAGGCCACAACACGAGTTGACGACTGAACTAGAGCCTTGAATTCGTCTCTTAGAAAATGAAGTGACCGAGTCAAGCTTTGGATAATCCTGGTCTCGTTCCTGGCATCCTCGGGCAAATCATCGAAGCTAACCGGAGGGAGAAAGATGGTGGAAATTGGCTCTGGCTGAGATAAAAGCAGCTTTTTTGGAAGTTCCATGGGTGAACCATCGTTTGGGATAATGAAAGTGACGGAAAACTTGTGGAGGTTAACGAGACGGTTGGCAAACTCGATGAGCGGAATCAAGTGACCCATGCCTGGAGTTGGCACGATGACTACGTTGAGCGGTGATTCTTGGGTGTTTTCCATACGGTAGACTTCGGTGCTTTAGAAACTAGAGGGAAACAAAAAAATATATTTAGGCACCTTTTTTTTTTTTTTTGGCACAAAGGCACCTTAAGTCCTTAGGTTTTTGCTATCAGAATATGAGAGAACGCAAGAATGGAAAGCAGAGCTCAGAAACAGAGACACAGGCGATTTATGTTGATTTTCTCGAGGAAAAAGATACACTTAAAAATGCGAAACAGAGGGGGGGGTGCTCTGCTTTCAGCCCATACGGCCAGGAACTCACCAGAAATTTCTAACAAAGGCCACAGATTTGACTTTATGGGCTACACTATGGACTTTGTTTTGTTATGTTTGGGCTTCTGCGGTTCTACCTCCTACTAGTAGATTGGGTAATCGAGCTTGCCGCTTGTGAATTGTGATAGAATTAGAAAAAAGTCGGTCTAATTAAATTTTCTTATAAATTTTTTTTTTGAAGGATCTTATAATCTTTTTTTTAACAGATACAAAATACTGTAACAAGCAAGAGCACAAGACAATATAACATATTGTCATATTCATATATTGCTAGTTATGGAAATAAAATCAAAATCTTTGAGAGAAAATCTCTTAAAATATGGAAATATTCAGGAGAATACATGCACATAGGCCATAGCCTACATGACGGTACTAAAAATGGTAAGGTATTGATAATTAAGCACCTTATTATTAACTCATGCAATATGAATGATGATATTATTATTTGGTATATGGGGAAACTCAAACCATCAAACGTGACCTTCAAGTTTCTCATCTATATAAATTTAAGTGGTGAAAACCCATTTCATGCTAGGTTGAGAATTGAGAGAATTCCGTTGTTGTTATAAATTCGGCAGTAGTTCAAGATAAGATGGTTGGCAATTCTTTCTCCAAGTTCCTGTTGTGGCTGGTTGGCGGTCCTCCAGTCGTGCAATTGTTCGGTCGGAAGGATTTCTGCATCAAATGTTAGGTTGTTGTTCATGGCATTCTACAACAATTTCAGTGCGTGCATGAACAAATCATACTTTGAGTAATATTGTTGTTATTGAATAATATAGTACTTTTTGTTGTACCAATTAATAAGTTGTTGAATGATATATATATATATATATATATATATGTATGTATGTATAAAAATTATGGAATAAAATGATTAATTCGCCATTTTTATCCGCTTCCATTTTTTTTTGGAAGAACTTGTAATTTTGTATGTTCTTAATCTCCTATAATTTTTTTTCCCTAACTAATAATCGTTAACCAGAATTTGGCTTATTGACTTATTGTGATGAGAATTAGCTAGCATGCTCCATTGATGAAAACTTAAGCAAACAGGACGAAGCAATAACTCTATCTCACATCAGTTTTATTTTGTTGGATGAGAATGAAACGTGGCATACTTTGATTGTTAGATGTTTTTTTTTCCAGGCCCTCTTTTCGGTTGGGCTATAAGCCTATATGGGCTTCAATTGGGCCTAATTGGGTGATGGATTACCCAAAGAGACGGCACATAGGAAAACCAAAAATCAAACACACGTGGCATAAAATGAATGTGATGATGATTATTAGAACAGAAAGAAACCAACCCGATAGCTTCTCTTCTGCAATTCTTTCGAAACTCTCCCAAATGCCTCTCTCTCTTTCCAGATATCGTTCTTTCACTCTCCCTTTCGAAAGAGAGAGTTTCATTTCATCCTCCACAGTGGAATTAAATCTCGATCGAGATCTATGCTCAAATACGTGACGATCCCGGCGATTCTCTTACGATTTGTGATGTTCCACGGTTCTCCCTGCTTCTACGTCGTCGGTGTCGCCTCCGTTATCTTCCAAAAGGTCGCATTTCCTTCTCTCTTTATGGTCTTCCCTCTGTTTCTTGTAGATTCTTTTATCTCCTTTCGTTTTCTTTTCTTGATTTCGTTTCTTCAATTTTAACTTATGTTTGTTTTTCAGTAGTCGGACTTTATGGCGAATCGGTGGGCCGCTAATTTGAGAGAACAGGCCACCCGGTTGCGATTTGAGAGAACAAGTAGCCGGCCAACAACAGGTTTGTCTCTTTTATTCCTATTTAAAACCCTAAATATTGTTTTTCTTCACCCCTCTCTCTTTTAAACCCTAAAACTTCTGTTTGTTTATATTGATTTCGTTTATTTTTTTTGTTCCTTTGGTTATTAATTTGTGAATTGATTCAAAAGATTAGTGTTATTTTATGTTATAAAATTGAATCCAAATTGACTTGACATGATAATTTGAAGAAGTTCTGATTCTGTGTGCTTTAAAGTAGAAGTCTATTGTAAATTTTGTTAATAGCCTCTAAATTGCTTTTGGGTATGTATGTCAATTTGTTGATATTTTTATCTGAAGTGTATGTTCTGATGGAAATGCCAGGCTCATGCATTAAAGTTTTGTCTCTTGCAATCTCTTAGCTTTTAACATTGACACATATAAAGAATTAGTACACCTGCTTCCACACTTTATCCATTATGGATTTTAGCTATTTGCTGAAACATGAGAGATACTGTTTATTTGGAATTTACTTGCTTCTGTACATTCATAGCTCTTGATGTTTGGTTCTATTTTGAGAGACTGTTTTTTGTTAATGGATATATGGATATTTTGCTGCATTTTTTAAATCTTTCTTTTTAATTGGGAATGACAGGACCTTGCCTGTTGAGCTAATACGATTATTGATTCTTGAGAAACTTTACCTTGATAACAAGAAGTTATCAGTCTTACCACCAGAGCTTGGTGAACTGAAAACCTTAAAGGTACTTGGGTGTTGATTACAGCATGGTTGTTTCAGGGTAAGCATGATCTTTCATTTTACAACTAACACATTTTATTTAGACATGTATTTCCGAATCAAGTTCCAAACTTGCCATCGATGTCTCTTCTTGTCTATTTCCCAGGAACTGAGAAACTTGACATCTTCTTGAATTTTGGTTTTATTTTGAGAAACTTTTTTTATTAATGGATATGTTGCTGCAAATATTATTTTCCCTGAATGAAGAAATATTTCCTTTTAATTGGGATGACAGTTACTAAGTCCACCCCCTGCTCCAACCCCCAAGGTGTTTGTTACATGCTTGTTTTAGGACTAGGATACAAAACTTATTAAAAGAACAGCTTTATCTTTTCCCATCAGATTTACAGTTTACTTTTTTATTTCTTTGATGCACACCTTGCCTGTTGTGCTATCACGATTGCAGATTCTTGAGAATCTTTACCTTGATAACTATAAGTTATCAGTTGTACCACCAGAGCTTGGTGAATTGAAAACCTTAAAACTTCTCGTGGTTGATTACAACATGCTTGTTTCAGTTCCAGCCTTCCAGGTAAGCATGATCTTTCATTTTACAACTAACTCTTTACACATGTATTTTCGAATCAAACTTGGCATTGATGTCTCTTCTCGTCTATTTCCCAGAGTTTTGTTTGTAATTTATGAGCAGTGGAGCTGAGACAGACTGTCTGGCTAGTGGAACAACAAACTTGATCGACCTCATCTTGACTTTAGGTAACTTTATTGTCAATCAACCTATTCTCTAAGCTGTGCGTTTATATAGTTTTCTTTGGTCTAATGTCTTTCTCCACTTGGATGGCAGGACTATGATCGAGTTACAAATTCTAAGGTTATTCAGTAATACACTCGAATTCCTTCTTGAGATCTGGCCAATATATAATAAAATAAGGGAAAGACAATATACCAAAAAAGCCTGACACAGAATTTCTGATATTGGGCTGCTGTATACAAACTAATGAGCCTTTTGAAGTCATTCAGACTTAAGCAAATGGGTTTCTGTTTTCTGCAGTGGCTTGTGGATTAAGTCTTAGGAATCTAAGGTCAGTCTTCTCAATCTGAGGCTCTCAAGTTTTGCTTTTTTCCCCCCTTGAATATCTGATTTTTGTAACAGATTTCCTTTTTGTCTGCTTGTGGTGCAGGTGAATTTTGCTTCGAAACGAGAGTTAAGAGCCAGCCTTGCATCCGAGTTTGGTACACTCCCCTCCCCCCCTTCCCCCCCCCTCCTCTCNCTTGTTTTTTTTGTTTTTTTTTTTTTTTTTCTGTTTCATTCTCATTGTTAAATTTTCTCTCTCTCTGCAGAGTAGCTGACCTGGACATTACGGCTTCGGGCTTGATCTTTGGAGCCAATGCAACCCTTACAGCAGCAAGGGTAAAACTTCCCAATTTCCAACTTCAATCATTTTGTTTTGAGCTTCTTAGGTTTCGGTAGATTTTCTCAGTAGATTTTAAATTAACATTGTTTGTTAGTAGTACAAGTGAAGCCAAGGAAGACGAAACCAGGCTCTCCATCACATGAATTGTAGAAGCTCTTGGTATGCCAGAGGGTGTTAAACCACCATTCTTTTATTTTATTTCTGCCCTTTATAGAATATAATCTCTAGTAATGCGTAAATATGATTTAAGCAAATCTCAACTTCCGAGTCTCTTAAGTAAGTTAAGTTTATCACTGATGCGAACAGTGTTCATATGTGTGAATTAAGTATAAATTCAATTATGTATATTTTCATCTCTGTCTGCAGCATGTTTCCTTGGATCTTTCAACAAATTTCATGGAACAATAATTTCAATCGGAATTGAAAATATTTGTGATGCAAGCTAGACATTACCTCATAGCACTGCTACTGATTTTCATCGCGTTCTTTATAAAATTCATTGCACCAGTTTAAATTATATTTATTTGGTTTTCTCAAGCAGTGAAATTTCTTGGGATTTGAGTCAATTCTTGCCATGATTATTGTTGGTTTTTTATGGTACAGTTCTTTGTACGTCTTGCATAATTCTACTAGTCATTATTCTCAGGCCATCTTTCATTTTTGCTCGAAGTCAGTATATAGATATAGGTCTGCTGCAAGATCTAAGTACATGTTTAGATTATGTGAAGGTTGAAAAATACCACTTGTGTCATCAAAATCTAATTTGTTCACTTGATTGTGCACATTTTTTGCATAAGCAGTTTCACTTAAAATTATTCTTTACTGCCAGGTAAATATATTGAACAAGAATTCTGAAGAGGTTGAGAAAGTGATGCAAGAATTCAAAGGCATGCATTTCAAAGATCCTCAGATAGACCTAACAAATGTAAGCATTTCAAATGGCCTTATATATATATATATATATTTGACACTTAGCAGTTGGAACATGGGATCTTACACAGATTGAATCTAGTTCAGGGTAAAGTGTTATCTCAAAGTCAAACCCATGAGAACTTGGACCATTCAGCAATGATCGAGCTAAAGTTCTCCTTGGTCTACTTCACTTGTGTTCTCTCTTCTATTCAAGCTTACATTGAAATGGTGACAAAAGCAAGGTGAGCGTATGAAGCCAATGGTGGGGAAAATGGATTTTGACCCATAGTTTCTCAAATACTTGGATTTTGTTTTGATACAATTTTAGCTATCATGGAAGTTGTCTTGTAATCATGTTAGTCCAATCTGAAATGATGATATTGTCTTGTTTATTAGTTAATGATGCTCTGACTTCTGTTTTGTAGGTTTTCCATGATCCGACGAAGCCAAAGCTGACAACTCACGGGTATCTCTATCATGAAGGAAAACAATTTGAGGTACTTTCTGCTATTTTTTCACATATATTATTAGGCTGCCTCTTATACTTCATTGGTACGTGTCAGTTGCTCTTAAATTGATAATAATTGCTTTTGTGTTCTTGTTTTGCAGTTATCCTGAAGATAATATGGGCCTGATGTGCTTCCAGCACCGTTCCTGTGCTGTTATTAGTTCCTAAAGAAACACTGTTCCTGTGCCTAGGCATTGGTGTCAGAGAAGGAAATATTTGCAGGTTAGTAGTTCTTGCTACAATACAAGTAATATTGGTCAAACAAGTGTGTATTGTTGGTTGGTATACTCGATGATTTAGGGAAGAAGGTGAGGGAAGAATAAGATCAAGTGGATAAGGTTTCTTTTGTATCTGTATATTTGCTTCTTGCAGAGGAATGGCTATGACAACCTGTCTTAATTTCTGGTGTCTAATAAGTTTTTGGATCTATTCTGTAGGGAAAGCATGGTATTGAGAAGCAACCTTTTCAGCTTTACTGATTTCACTTCAGGGATTGGGAAAATCATACAGGTAAATCTATTTTATTACAATAGATCCTCCTTATGCCTGAAAAGTCATCTGCCAAGAGGCCTTATAAATTTTAGTGAAAATCAACATTCTGGATTTGAACTCATGTTTTTTTCTCTTCCTATTCAGGGTTACATTGAAAAAGATTCAAAAGCAACGAGAGTGTATGTAGCTGAAGATGGGAGAAACGGATTTTGACCATCAGGTTTGTTAGTTTCTTGGGTATCTGAATTTTGTAACGATACAATTGTCGCTACAGTGGAAGGTGTCTTATAATCATGTTACTCCAATATGAAATGATGATATTATCTTTCTTCAGCTAATGATGCTCTGACTTCTGTTTTGTATATTCTCCATGATGCATTCTTTAAATATCACGGCCGAAGCCAAGTCTCACAACTCACGGGCATCTCTATCATGAAGGAAAACAATTTGAGGTGCTTTTTGCTATTCCTTCACACATATTATCAGGCTGCCTCTTATAATTCATTGTGACATCTGTCATTTGCTCTTAAAAACCTAAATACTTTCTTATTTAAATTATTATAATGTTGTGTTGGGTGCTTTGTGATTTTTTTTTGGCCATGGATTTTGTTGACTGTTCTGAATCTTGTTGCCATTGCATAATTTGCTTGCTCTGATTTTCTTTTTTCTGCTCTGATGGGTTTTTTGATTATATTTCTCTCTTCTGCGGTTGTCTCCCATTGGAACTGAGCATTTTCCCGTGGTAGCAAGGATTTCTTTCCTGTCTCGGCATAACGGAAAACTTGGGCTGCTTAGACGCCCCTATTCACCACTATCTACACAGCCTCTTGATCGTAGTGCTCTTGGAGTACCAAATTCCGCAGATCTGAAAAACATGCTGCCTCCGCTCCACCTCGAGCATCTGTGCTTCTTGGACAGGTCAATAGCACATTATATTATACTTTGTCTCTGTCTTTGCCCCCCCCCCCCCCCACCCCAATTTTAAAATGCACTTGTGTTTGCACTTGGAGCTTTACGTTAGTAACTGTTAGCCTTG
>AWWV01010361.1:0-95492 GCA_001974805.1 Corchorus capsularis
TTTTTGCAAAATTTTAGTTGTAATCGTGTACTAACCATCACGATTTTTGGCTTTAGGTCTTTTTTCGCCCCGAAAGTCGTGATAGTACCCCTTTGGATTTTTCATGATTTTTGGCCCCCTAAAGTCGTGATGGTTAGCCTTTGCATTTTTTGGCCAATTTTGTCCTCCAAAAGTCGTGATGTTACCCCTTTGGATTTTTGGCCATTTTTAGCCTCCGAAAGTCATGATGGTTAGCATTTAAATTTTATGTCATTTTTGACACCCGAAAGTTTTGATGGTACCCCTTTGGATTTCTTCGAAAATTGTGATGGTTAGCCTTTGCACTTTAGTCCATTTTTTACTCCCGAAAGTCGTGATGGTTAGTCTTTGCATTTTAGGTCATTTTTTGCTCCCGAAAGTCGTGATGCCCTTTGGCATTTTAGCCAATTTTGGCCCTCCAAAATTGTGATGGTTAGCCTTTATATTTTAGGCAATTTTTGGTCCCCGAAAGTCGTGATGCTTAGCCTTTGTATTTTAGGCCATTTTTGTCCCCTTTGGATTTTTGGTCATTTTTGTCCACCAAAAGTCATGATGGTTAGCCTTTACATTTTAGGCAATTTTTTGGCCTCTAAAAGTCGTGATGGTACCCCTTTGACATTTTGGCCATTTTTTGGCATCTGCAATGTACCCCTTTTGATTTCTCTGAAAATCGTGAACGCCTTTGCATTTTAGGCCATTTTTGGGCCTCGAAAGTCGTGATGGTTAGCCTTTACATTTTAGGTCATTTTTCACCCTCGAAAGTCGTGATGGTTACCCTTTGCATTTTAGGTCATTTTTTGCCCCCGAAAGTCGTAATGGTACCTCTTTGGATTTTTGACCATTTTTTGGCTCTGAAAGTCGTGATGGTTAGCCTTTACATTTTAGACCATTTTCGGCCTCCAAAAATCGTGATGGTTAGCCTTTACATTTTAGGCCGACTGAAAAAGACCCCTCAATTCCATTGATGGGTACTTCTTAATCTACAATCAGCATAACTGACATTAGCAAAATCTCAAAAAAGTTGACATGAAATGAACTGACTGACATTCAAAAATCATACACATCTTAGCAGAGCAGCAAAATGGATAAACATAAAACAACAAGCAAGCAAAGAAAAAAAAATTGAAGGATTTCATGGCTGGAACAAGCAAAATTGATCCAACATCTCATGAATTATGGAAGGAAGAGTTTACATAATCTATTGGCAACACAAAAAAAGAAATCATGTTGAGTGGGTTTGCAACAAAATTGTTACCATAACTCCTATGTCCTCACAATTTGAATTTTAAAATCCCACGCAGATATAATTCACATTCAAATTTGAAATGTGATCACCCTTAAAATCCACACTTGCCTGAACTGTTGTCACTAACAAATTCGATTTAAGGATTTTTTTTTCAACACATGATATTACAGAAAATGTAATCCATGCATCCGGGTTGTTAGCTCAATTGGTAGGTGCACCGTGCTTGAACTGTGAGGCCCTCGATTCAAGTCTCGCGGAATGTGAGTTTAGTTTGTAATTTGTGTATTTGTGTATTTGGTAGATAGATGATTTATTTATTATAGTTTCTTACTTTGAGTTGATTTCTCATTTAGATATTTGGGTATATAGAGATTTATTCAAATTGTAATGAGATTTCACAAGTACTCACTAAAAAAATAAAAATTTAACCCATTTCAAAAATTCAATTTGAAAGTTGTCCTAGATGAGTAAAAGAATTCAATAATAGATACACTATGAGTCCACATGATTTATTTAAAGAACTAGTAAATCATCATAAACATTTAAAGCTTCAAATATAAAGCTATTAAAAAAGGCATAATAAGATGTTGGACCTGTGTCAAGTACTTGAATGCATCTTTTTCCTAGAGTGGCGTGCAAAAGGCTAGAGCTAGCTACTCACACTAATTACTTCAAAGTTCAAATTTTGTAAATAGACTAGTGCTTATACTTGTTTTTAGAAGTCAGACACTCGTTTGCTTGAAACTGTTATTTCCCTTGGTTATTCCAAATTTCTGCTACCTTGGCTAGTGATTTTGTGGATGATCCATCTGGGCTCAACACCATTTTAGCAGCATCCTTCAACTTTCTCATTTTGTCTCTAAGCGGTTTCCCTTCTTCCCCTTCGATAATTCCCTTGACAAATTTCGCAATCTCATCTCGCCCCACTAACCCATTTTCATTCTCTTTAACTCTCCATGCAACCTTCAAATCATCTGCTAAAAGCACCGCATTCAGCCTCTGTTCCGCATAGAGCGGCCATGCAATTAGTGGCACACCATGGACGATGGCCTCAAGGGTCGAATTCCACCCACAATGGGTTATGAACCCTCCTGTCGAGCCATGGCTCAAGATTTCAACCTGCGGAGCCCAAGACGGAACAACCAAACCAACCCCTTTGGTCCTTTCTAGGAACCCATTAGGCAGAAAATGGATAGGGTCATCGACACTATCTACACCAAAGTAAGTGGCGTTTTTAGCCTTGTCATTGGGGCTCTTCACAACCCAGATAAATCTCTGTCCACTCATTTCCAACCCCATTGCCAATTCATTCATCTGCTGACTTGAAAGAGTCCCACCGCTTCCAAAACTGACATAAACAACAGATCCATCAGGCTGTTCATTTAACCACCTTAAACAATTGTTAGATCCATGTGTTGAACTCGAACTACTTGTCCGAACAAGTGGTCCAACAGGGTAAATCGGCGGAATATCAAACTCACCCTGTTTCTGATTCTGATTCATCAAACCCTTAAAAGCGCCCTTTTCCAAGTCCATGAAGCTATTAACCATAATCCCTGCTGCCAGTGAAAAACATTTACACAGCCGAATCATCCCTTGGTAAGTCACGCTCTTCTTCTCTCGAACAGAGTCCGGAATATCTCTCCCCTGAAACGGCACGCACCCTGGTAACTCGATTGGCTCGACCAAATCACTGTACGACTCACAGGAAAACATTTGGTCATACTTTGGCATATGAAATATCAGTTGTAACGCCATAGCATTCGTAGGGAAGAAAATAAAGGGCTTAATGCCTAATTCTTTAGAAACATCATACACCGCATCGATGCAGAAAAGGTCAACAACCAAGGCCACTAGCCGAGTTGACTCAAGCAAGACTTTGAGGGAGTCTTTCAGAGCAGGAATTGAGCGAACCAGGCTGAGTACAATCTTGGTTTCCGCGTCGACGTCGAGAGGCAAATCGTCGAAACTGACGGGAGGGAGAAAAATGGTGGAAATTGATTTGGGTAAGGCTTGAAGGAGTTGTTTTTGGTATTTCATGGGCGAGCCATCGTTGGGGATAAAAATGGTTACTTCAAATTCGGGGTGGTGAAGTACCAGTCGCTTGGCGAACTCAGTGAGTGGGATTAGATGGCCTATTCCAGGGGTGAGAGCTATGGCTACATGGAGCGATTTTGATTCCTCTGTGTTTTCCATAGAGTGGCTAGTTTCGTTTGGTTGATAAAAATTAATGTGAGGTATTTTCTATTTTGAAGCAGCACAGGCTCAAGGGATAAACAATGTATAGAAAAGCTTATTCTTGGTTGGGAGAGATTTTTTTTGGTTACTATCAATTACTAAGACTTGCAATTAATGAATTCCGTACCGTATGATTGACGAAATCATGCTTTGCGTGATCAAACAAATTAAGGCAACAAGTCATAAATCCATGAGAGCCTGAGAAATTTTCAGAAAGGACAAAGAGACTTGAGCATTACATGAAATCTCATGGTCACAGATAAGACAAACAAAATAGTAAAACGGTAGTAAATTTTAAATTTCTATGGATCATATGAATTATGTTAGTACTAAATTACCAGTAGGAAGATATGACAAAGCAAGGTTTGATTATTATTATAAGAGTAAAGTGACAACTATGTCATGTTTTTCACCAAAAAGTGGCAACTATTTTAATTTGTTAATTTTTTTTTTAAAATAGAAATGACTAATGAGGTAAAAAGCCAAAAGCAGCCTCTAGGGAACAACTTATGAACATCAGATAGTCACATGTAACCCTTTGGAGATTGGAATTCGGACATGCCAGTGCCACTTACCAGTCAAGGACAAATCAACGCCAAAAGTCAAAAGATGATTTTTATTTTCTACAACAAAAAGGAAAATGTGAACTCAGACAAGGTTAGTCTCTGGCCCAAAAAAAAAGACAAGGTTAGTCCAATAAAGCCCAAACTAGAAATTTGAGTAAAATGCATTATTAGATCCGTGAAATTCAGCCGAGAGTCCAAAAATTTAGAAACCCAAAAAACGCCAGCATGGGCCTTCGGCCGTGGCCATTCCAGATGCCCTTATAGGGCCTCCAACGTTGGCATTTGATGCTATGAGCAACAGCTTTAAGCGGAAGCGAAATAGCTTCCCTAGTCCAAGGATTAAAGTTAAACCTGGCAATTCAGGTTATGACATGACACAAAACGACACGACACGCAATGTTGAGAAAATCGGATCGGATGTTGAATCGTTTTTCTATCGATTCTCGGTTTTATTCAGTTCAACCGGTCGATTCGATTGAAATCCTTTGTAAATTATCGAACCGATTTCCTTACCGATTCGCAGTTGAACCAATTCAACCGGCCGGTCCGGTTTTTCCAACACTGACAACACGAGACATGTTTAGTTATGTTCATGTTTGGTTTATCGTGTTTAGAATAATCGTATTTCATGTCATAATCGTGTCAAAGACACATTTAACACATTTAAAACACGAATAACACGCTTTAGTTTACGGATTAACACGATTACACTAATAACACGTTACACGACACGTTAGGCATGTCTAATTAAAACCCTAGAATCTAATATACCCAATTACATATCCATTCCCCATTCCCCATTCTTTATGCTTTATAATTATCCATTTTTAGCTCTAATTATGTATGATGTATCTTTTAGTTAATTGAAATATTTGAAAATTTTAATCGTATCAAACGTGTCGTGTCGTATCTTGACATGTTACACGGTTTAATCGTGTAAACAGGTCTCGTTTCCTGTGTACACGTTTAAAAATAGGTTTCGTGTTCGTATTTCAATTTCGTGACACGATTAATAATCGTGTCGTGTTCGTGTCATACCTTATATGTGTTTATATAAACACGATACGATACACGAATTGCCAGACCTAATTAAAGCCAAATGGATGGCTAAACATTTGAACAAAAGTTGTCAAGGGAGAGAGTCAAATTTGCCCCAAATGGATTTAGCTATAGCACAATCTCTAAGAATGTGTAATTGTGTACGATGTCTTCTTCACAATCTGGACAAACATCACAACATATTCCCATGGAAAATTTTCTATGAAAAAGAAGAAGTGCTTTACAAGGAAATTTTGCATGAAAAACAGTCCAAAGGAAATATTTGATGCAGTTATGTCACGGAATTCTCCATAAAAATTTCCGGCTTTTATCAGTTTGAGAATTTGGGTCAATGACACAAGCCAAATCATAGATCAGTCAAGACTGAAGTCACCATCAAATTATCAGGTTTATTGCCAATAAAGCTATAAGGGACAGATGCGAATTTTATCGAGATTCCAAGAGCCATGATCACCTCAGCAATCTTTAACAACAATCATATAGTTTAGCGTATGAAGTATTAAGCAATTTGAGTTTTTTTTTTTTTTTTCTTTCTTTCTTTTTTTTCCTCTCTCTCTCGAGAAGCAAATTGATTTTAAACTCTTGGAAAATATAAACCTAAAGAGTGCGTATGAATGATGATATTCAAGGGTGAAATTTATTTTGATAGGAATTTTTTAAAATCTAAATTTCAAAATTTTAATTTGGCAAACTAAGAGGGTTCAAATCTTTCTTCGATTAACAAATGGGGAATCTACTTTGTTATTTGAAGCAATTGCTGTGAAAGAAGGACTTAAACTGGTTAAGAGTATGGATCTTAGGGACATCATTTTGGAAATGGATTCTAAACTTGTTTTTAAAAGTATAAGTTCTAGAAACAAGAGAATTGATTGGAGACTTCACCCTATTGTGGCGGATATTCATACTATCTCTGCTCAGTTTTCTTCTGTTAAGTTTCAATTTGTGAAGAGGCAAGCCAACAAGGCGGCAGACTGGCTAGCTACCAGGTCTATGATGGGGATGAGCTTTACCAAACTTAGTAGGTATCAACCTTCCTCACTTGTGCACATTCTAAGCATTGATGGTCTTCCAGCTCCAGATTCTTTGTAGGAGTTACAATAATGCTTGTATTTCTCTGTTCTTTTGTAAGCATTATTGTTTGTAAAAGTGTTGATTGTCTTGACTCTTTTTACATATCAATAAAATTCCTTTCTTTCTGGCAAAAAAAAAAAACCTCTCTTCGATTAATCCAAACACACTCTAAATGATTTGATGTAAATATATATCTTTAAATTGAAACAAATTGAGACTAAAACTTTGCGAAATTAATAAATTGAGCCTTAAATAAAAATGGGTTAAAATTGTTTAATACAATCTTTCTTATTATAAAATAATAATCTATTAAATAATCTACAGTAATCCCAATTGAACATTTTTAATTTAAATTAGGTTCGATTTATTAAATCCATAATCCATAATATTATATATATAATAATAATATATATAATAATATAATAGTAAAATGTAGACTTGATTTGTTGATTAGATATAGTTCAGGCTTAAAATCGAGAATGTTTTGAGATGGTGTACGTCTAGATTGAACTTCTGAGGAATGCTAAGGACACTCACTCTAACACTCTCCTTTGGAAACTCTCTCTCTAATTGGGCCACCTCATCCAATTTTTCTCATCCAAAACTGGTAACTTGTTGGCTCTCATACATATATTCATAAATCAATTCATATATTTTGCATTTGTTTGATGTGACTGGGCCAAACTTAACTTAGTTCTTTTCTTCTTCTTTTTTCTACATAATAGTTTAGTTTTTTCCCCAAGGTCGAATAGTTTTTTTGTTTTTTTTGTTTGTTTTTTTTTTTTTTAACTAAGGCCGAATAGTCTAGTACTTTAATTCACCATATTATATTTTTTCTATAATACCCTATATAATTTATACACATTTTTCTTCCTAATAATGCACTTAATTTATATTTCATTAATAACTTATCAATATTTTGCACTTGTAAAGATTTTTTTAAATCTTAATATATATTTTTTTCTTATATCTACAAGTTAATTTTTTTAAGGCAGATTGATCTACTATAGGGGTAAAGCTCTCTTAACAATGATTTTCTCCATTGACAAGATTCGAAATCGAAAGCTTGTTTAAGAGATAAATCTTTATATATAACGAGTATTAGATTTTGATATATTGTATACAATCCGACGTGCTTATATTATTAACACAACATTTTGAAATAATGTATATTAATTAAATTATGAAACATCTTGAATGTTTTTTTTTTGAAATTTGATTGATCATGCTAATTGAAATAAAAAAAGAAACTCATAAAATACCTTTTTTAAATATATTTCAAGAATATCATTATTTTAAATTTAACTTTGTATTTTAAATATTTTATAATTCTATTCTCCTAAAAATTTTCTAAGAAAATAGAATTTATAAATATATTAGATTTAAGTAAATGAAAATATAATTTTTAGTAGAGTAAAATTATAAAACCTAAATAATCTATAAAATTACATCAAATATGATAATAAAATAATCGGTAAAAGTACCCGGGAGGTCCCTGTACTATACAAAATGTTGATTTTGATCCCTGTACTTTTTTTTTTCTACAAATTCGTCCCTCTACTATCAAAAGCTGTCACCTGAGGTCCCTCACGTTAGCGAACCGTGACAGATCCGTCAAATATGCTGACGTTGCACTAACACTGTCTATTTTGCTGACGTGGCAGGTGACATGTGGAATAAAAATTAAATATTTTATTTTAATATATTTTATTTTATTGAAATTTATTTTTAAAAAATAAAAAAAGAAATCTGATTTTTTTTTTACACAAACACCAAAAATATTTCTCTCTCCTCAATAATATCAAATACCCATCTTTTTCATGAACCAAGGAAGAACATGTTGAATGCTCCAACTCCAAGTAGGCAATTTTTGCCTCGAAACCTTGCACTAAACACAAGTAGGCAAACATAAACCTGTAAGAACTCTATTTGCTCTTGGAAGTTGCATTAATGTTTAGTCTACAAAAATACCTATCTAAGCAAATAAATCCGCAGAAAGCTTTAGCTTTTTCAATCTGAACCGCTAATTTGGATCATTTCATGAGTTGGTAGGAAAAATTGAAGCAAAATTTGCGAGAAACGTCAGTTAAGCAAAGCTACTACGAGTACCCAAATGAGTTTCCGATCGTTTTATTAGAGCATTATTATTAATTCATCAATGAAGAAAAAGTTACAAAATTTACTTATAACCCAAAATTAAAACCAAGAAAATAAAGTGAGGGAAAAAATTTGAAGAACCTGGTTTAGGATTGAAGTGAGGCAAATGACTTGGCGGAAGGGGTAAAAGTAAGAACCAGCCTATTTGAAGTAATGTTCAAGCAGTATTTCTTAACAACAGACTCATTCCCTAATTGATTGTGTTCTCTAATAAGGGTAAAATTTTGAGCAGAAACAGAGAATTTTGCCTTGCTCATATTGTAATTCCCAGATACAAAAGGGAAGAAATGAAGGCGAATCAAGTGTCTCCCTTGTTGTTTTATTGGAAAACTGTAATGGGAAAGTCCATCGAAGATTCTAACAGTTTGATACAGAGCAGAATCATAGTAAAGTGAGATGGAATTCAAATTAGTATTGGCAACTATATCTTGTGGAGTTGAAAGAGTAAAAAGATGAAGAACTTGACAGCTAAAAATACTCTATCATCAGCCACTGATATATTTTTAGAGGATCCACAGTCTATCAAATAGTTGTCTACAAGGTTTTGGAGTAAGAACTTCAAAATGTTCTTCTTATGATTCATGAAAAAGATGGGTGTTTGATCTTTTATTGAGGAGAGAGAAATATTTTGGTGTTTGTGTAAAAAAAATTCAGATTTCTTTTTTATTTTTTAAAAATAAATTTTTAATAAAATAAAATATATTAAAATAAAAATATTTAATTTTTATTGCACGTGTCACGTGCCACGTCAGCAAAAAGACGGTATTAGTGCCACATCAGCATATTTGATGGATCTGTCACGGCTCACTAACGTGAGGGACCTCAGGTGACAGCTTCTGATAGTAGATGAACGAATTTGTAGAAAAAAAAGTACAGGAACCAAAATCAACATTTAATACAGGGACCTCCCAGATACTTTTACCTAAAATAATCTGCTTAATGAAAACCAAACTTTGTTTCCGTTTTTTCTTTTTTCCGTTTTTCTTCCAAAAAAAAAGAAAAAGAAAAAAAGAAAACCAAACTTTGGGACTTGGGATATACGTGGGCCATATATTGGAGAAGACAGAGAAGTACAAAAATTGACTAGAGGATTTTCCAAAGAAAAAATTGATTTGAGAAGTTTGGCTGATTTCGTCTCATTATGTCACCTAGAATGAGAGGTAACCGGTTTTGAGTTGGAAAGAGGGGGTGATGTGGCCCAATAAAAAAGAGAGTTTCTAAGAGAGAGTGTGGGAGAGAGTTTCCTAGCATTCCTCTTGAACTTTTACCCCCGAAAAACAAACAATGGCTAGCTGCCTAGCTCAGCTTACGACACATAAATGATAAAACTGGCGCTCCTTTTCCTTTTTTCTAAAGTCAAATCAACAAAATAACTAAATAGTCAAAATCCAAAAGAATCATTCGTTACAGGGTAGCAAGCGAAAAGCAAATCCCAGCAAGTTAACCCCAAACCCCCCACGAACTGATCTTCGCGTGATCGACATTGTTTCTTACTCATCTCTCCGAAGATGGACGCTTTCAACCATATGGCTCACTCTCTTATAAATACTCTCCACCCTTTAAATGGAAAATACATAGCAAACTACCTACTCTCCCTACACAAAGACTTCTTTTATCCTCTGCACAGGTAAACCAAAGATTTTCCTTCTTCTTCTTCAACCCGTAAGTTGAATTGGGGTTTTTGTTTGTTGTTTCTTGTCTGCTACTTTCAAGCTCTTCTTGGTTCACTTTGCTCTGTTTTTGAGCTCTGTAATGAGTCGCGATTTTTACTGCTTTGGATAGATAAAATGCAATTTATCAAAGAAATAGCAATTGCTCTCTTTGTTTCTTCAATGGGAATTCCTTCCTTTCAATTTCAATTCCGGGTTTTTCTTTCCAATTCGATTAACCATTTATTTTCCTTTCATCTCTCTTTTTGCAGTCTTTTAGAGCTTATAGGATGGTGGATTGCACTCCCAATAATTTAAATAGGCTGATGGAGGAGGAAAACAACTCTCCCTCTTTCTCCATAGAACCCAAAACGAAAAGCCCTAAGGATAAGCATCGGAAAATAAAAAAGGTAGAATCTGGTTGATCCTTTGATTGTCTTTTTCGTTTTAATTTACTTTGTATTAATTGTTTGTTTCTTTCTTTTTTCCCCCCTTACTTTCTGTCTTTAGCAAGGCGTGGATGCACTGAAAAGGTTTTTCCAGATTCTGACGGGAATCCAGTTTCCAGAGGTTTTTACTCTTCGTTTTCTTCTGGTCGTTTGGTTCATACTTTTTTTTTCCTAAAAAAAATCATTCTGCTATTTGTCTTTTATATAATTTCTGTTATTTTTGCCTTTTACTTTCTTGTGTTAGACAAGGTGTTCTTGGAAAGAAGTAAAACTAATAGTATGGAGTATGATTTTTGAGGCTCGAGAACTGGAACAACAACTGAAAGCCTCAATATTACTGGATGAATGTACTGCAAAAACATGGCAGATAGTACATTGTGCGCGTGACGCTCTAAAAAAAGTATTAAATGAAATGGAGAAGTTGGAGACCTCCTGGGTGAAACCAATGCAACAAATATTTGTAAATCCAGATGATCAAGGATCAAAAGAAGGATTGCAGCTGCATTGTGCTATAAATTTTGTGAGGGCCAAAAATGATTTTGTTACATCCGAGCTGGACTATAAATTAGCGAGGTTGATTCATGAAGGTAGTGCTGAAATTCAAAAGGTAAGCTTTTCTTGAGGAATTAGAATTGGTGCCATTTTTTTTCTAATAAAGTAGATAACCTTAGGATTTCAATTGGTTTTAAAAACTATTACTGATCCCTAATTTGTTTTACAATCTTCATTATCTGAGATAAACTTTAGTTGCATGATGGTTAGTGATTGGCATTTCAAAATGTTTGGCTCATCTTAACTAACAGGTCAAGTTTGTTGTAATTGTTTGTATGTTTTTGTTTTTTTCATATTTGGTACCTTAAAAATTTAAAGAAAGACGTTTTCTTTGTATCACCTAACATTTCAAGATCAAGAATTTCATTTGCCTTAACTTTTGGATGATATAATCTTTCTTTCAAATTTTCCATGTACCGAAGAAAACTTATATATTCATTTAAAACCTTAATTAGATAGTTTTTTTCCCCTATAGAACTTGAGACTACCTGGGTTTAAATCAAGTAATTGTCATATTGTTTTCACTGAAAATCTATTATATCGGGTTTTTTCATGGGGTGCTGTGTTTAAAATTGTTTCCCTGTTCTCAATACATGGATTGATGAGTTGTTGACTAACATTTTAGTTATTTGCTCTGCAGTTAATTTGCAGATAGTGACCTCAGGAACTGCTAACCCTTTCACCCCAACTGATCTGATGGTTGTCTAAAGAAAGGAAAAAAAAAAAATCCGATTTGATGGCTGATAAATTTTCTCTTATATACTGTCATTCTTTTTTCTTTTGCAGCTCCTTCCGGTAGACTTGAAGTTTTCCATGCTGCAGGATGTGAAGGTCCCAAACCATTGCTCAGTTGAAAGCCAAATTTCAGGTAGGCATATTATTTTTGCTTTGTCTCGATATGACCTCAAGTTATTTGGTGTTTTGTCTTAGGTCTTGTGAGCAGTTATTTTCCTCTCTTAGTAGCCCCAGTGTTTGGCACTAACAAAGACACTTTTCTACCAAAAAAAGAGAGATGATCATGAGAGTACAGTTAAATAGAAGTGCATAGAGACTGGAACCATACTGGAAATGGAATAGGATAAAGTAGCCGAAACCTGAAAATAGAAAAGATGATAGTAAAGTATTGTGTGGGTTTGTGCTGGGGTGCTTGTTGATGAAAAAGGACAAAATATGTGTACACTTATTTTTGTTTGATTGTTAGATTTGATGCCTACTCGAAGTTCAAAATGAGGTTCTTACTCTACTAATTTGCTGGAATGTTCTGCTTGTTGATGTTTAATTGTTTATATATAATTTTCGTTAGCCCTAATCTTAAGGTTGTTTTTGTGTTTAAGTGATATATTTTCTGAAAAATTTCAACCAAATCGTGTTGAAATGTCACAAGTTTGGTGGGAAATGAAGACTAATCTACCATTTTGTTTTATAAGGTTTCAGTTTATGCACGCCAGATGTTTGATAGAACATTTTTTATGTTTTTAACAACCAGATCCTAATAACAACCCTCAAGAAATCGAACTGAAAACCAAAGACAGTCTACATTGTATGAGGAGAACGGTAAAAGAAAAAGCTCTCTCTTTTCCTCAATTATCTTGCCTATATGAACTTTTGTTTACTGGTTGCTCTCTGTATGTAGCAAGGAGTTATAGCATTGAAAGTGTTCTTCTATATGTATACAGGCATTGTGCTTCCACAGGTAAGGCTCTTCACTCTTCCTCTCTAATTTCTTACTTCTTTTAATGTCTCTTTTCTAAATATTTTGCCTGTACTTTCTACTTTGATGACAAAGGAATGGGAAAAAATAGAAGAATTAGTAAAAGAACAGAGCAACAGTGCTGAAAAAGAAGAAGAGAAATTAAAAGCTATGTCTGAGCCTCAAGAGGTTATAAAATTGGAACAAGCAATCAAGTGTATATGGGATGCTTTTCAAATGGCAAAACTAAAAGTGAATACAAGCAAAGCGTGGATACTAGAGATCCCTAAATGGTTTGAAAGACTAGTTTCTCCCGATTGTTACAAACAACACGGAAGCTCAAGACTTGTTTCCCCTGTTGTGGACAGTCAAGCTTTAGAATTGGACTCCCTCATTGGCTCTAGTCAAAATGGAGAAAGTTCTGGGAACCAGTTGGTAAGTACTTTGGACGAGCTAGTGTTGGCTTTCCATATTAGCTAAATGTTCAAAATCATGATTTTTCTAGTATTTTTTTATTTTGTCATGCTTCATCACTACAGGAAATAGTGCTAATAGCTTCAATTTTGAACTCTAATTCATGGCAGATAAATACTTTTCAGCCTATTAACTTGACTCTTCTTATATTTCACAAGCATATATAGGTACAGTGAACTAATCAGTCCTTCATTCTCTTCGATGCAAATTTTGATTTTTTAGTGTGGATAAGTCCCATTGAGTTCTAGATAACATGCGTGGAAGGGTATTATTTTTATGCTCCATCTTCTTCAAAGAAGATTTCTCCTTTATGCATTGATCTGCTGCAATATTATTGAAGAACTGTTATGTGATTTCTTTTCTTCATTTATCCTTTCAGTGGGATGAAGTGGTACTTGGAGACTTGGAGAATCTGCTGGAGTCTGCACAAAGACCTGGTAAGTTACTATGCACTCTTAGCGATTGATTAATGGGGGTGCGTTTGTTCAGACATTGATATCTCTCAACAAGAAATGGAATTGCTTTATATTTTTAACATCTTATTGGTTTCCATAAATTTGATAATTAACAATTTTGGTAGTAGATAAGGAATAGTACTGGCGGGTTGGTATACACCAATCAATGTAAAGTCTTCAGTGGCCTAAGTTTGAATATTGGCTTGATAGGTTTAAAAGCAAGGTGTATTTTAGTAGAAAAATTGTTTTCCATTATCAGGTATTCACCAAATATCTGAAGCTTTTAAGGATAGAATTTGTTCTGTTCTTTTGGTAATAAGGAACACATTAGCAACTATAAATTGTTTACCTTGAAGATACAAATATTTCATAGACATGCACATAAATTCAGGTGAAAATAAATTAGCATTGGCTAGGAAGTTTATGACATTTACAAAAAAGCTCTGAACTCATTAAGTCACAACTTACCGTCATGAATATTTACATGATATTCTGGATGTTACATCATTCTTAGAGTCGTCAAAAGCAACTGGCTGCCGTAGCGAGGCCAACTCTCATGTCGCACCTGTAGCTGTTGGGAATATGTCATCAGTGGGCAAGATCATGGCCTTCGCTCAAGCCTGCAGTTATAATGAATGTTTGCTTAAGGAGATAATGGAACTGTTCCCGGAGATTACAGGGGGCTACTTCCAAGATCTCCTTGCAGAAGGTGTTCGAGACCCACAACAGGGACTCAAGCTGAAGGACAGTAACCAAGAATTGGGATCTATGGATCTGCGGGTTTTAATGCTAAAGCAGAAGAAAGATAAAACAGAATCTATGGTTCTCGGGCAAAACAAGCAAAAGCTCAATCAACCTAGGAAGATGCAGAAGCTGAAGAGAAAGCTGTCTGATTGTGATTTTTAATCTGGACTGTATTTTATTCTTCAGTTGAGGGACTAATCCTTTTAGTCAGTTTCAATTTTCTCCTTGAATATTGTCTAAATTTGAGAGTGATAGAATGATGATTTGTACTTTTAATTTCACTAAATCCAGCAAAAAGACAGGCACAATTATTTCCTCAACTTCAAAATAATTGACATCCAACGAACTCTACATAAATTTAGGTGAAGTATTGAGGTCCAGAGTTAATATTCTGTTCAAACACTTTAACACAAAATGCAAAAGCAAATGAACATAATTGCTGTAGAATTTAGAACCCCGTTTGCTTGAACCTGTCATTTTCCCTGATTATTCCAGATCTCAGCTACCTTGGCAAGTGATTTCGTGGATGATCCATCTGGGCTCAAAGCCATTTTAGCAGCCTCCTTCAGCTTCCTCATCTTGTCTCTAAGCGGTTTCCCTTCTTCCCCTTGGATCAGTCCCTTGACAAATTTCGCAATCTCATCTCGTCCCACCAACCCATTTTCATTCTCTTTAACTCTCCATGCAACCTTCAAATCATCTGATAAAATCACCGCATTCATTCTTTGTTCCGCATAAAGCGGCCATGCAACCAATGGCACACCATGGACGATTGCCTCAAGGGTCGAATTCCACCCACAATGGGTTATGAAGCCACCCGTCGAGCCATGGCTCAATACCTCAACCTGAGGAGCCCAAGAAGGAACAACCAAACCAACCCCTTTGGTCCTTTCCAGGAACCCATTAGGCAGAAAATGAACAGGGTCATCATCGACACTGTCAACACTAAAGAAAGTGGCGTTTTTAGCCTTGTCATTAGGGCTCTTTACAACCCAGAGAAATCTCTGTCCACTCATTTCAAGCCCCATTGCCAATTCATTCATCTGCTGACTTGAAAGAGTCCCACCGCTTCCAAAACTGACATAAACAACAGATCCATCAGGCTGTTCATTTAGCCATTTCAAACAACAATTATTAGACTCATTCACTCCTCCATCTGATGAACCAGTTTGTACAAGCGGTCCAACCGGGTAAACCGCTGGTATTTGACCCTGATTCATCATCAAAGCCTTAAAAGCGCCCTGTTGCAACTCGACGAAGCTATTCACCATAATCCCAGCTGCCATTGAGTAACATCTACATAGCTGAACGGTCCCTTCGTAAGCCATGCTCTTCTTGTCTCGAAGAGGGTCCGGTACATCTCTCCCATGTAACGGCACGCACCCGGGTAACTTGAGTGGCTCGACCAAATCACTAAACGACTCACAAGAAAACGTTTGGTCAAACTTCGGCATATGAAAAACCAGTTGTAACATCATGGCATTCGTAGGGAAGAATATGTAAGGCTTAATAATGCCTAATTCTTTACAAATATCAGACACTGGTTCGATGCCGAATAGGTCAACGACCAAGGCCGCGAGTCGAGTTGACTCGAGCAAGACTTTGATGGAGTGTTTTAGAGCAGGAAGTGAGCGAACCACGCTGAGTACAATCTTGGTTTCTATGTCGACATCGTGAGGCAAATCGTTAAAACTGACGGGAGGGAGAAAAATGGTGGAAATTGATTTGGGTAAGGCTTGAAGGAGTTGTTTTGGGTATTTCATGGGTGAGCCATCGTTGGGGATAAAGATGGTTACTTCAAATTTAGGGTGGTTAATTACCAGTCGCTTGGCGAACTCGGTGAGTGGAATTAGATGACCTATTCCAGGGCTGAGCACCATGGCGACATGGAGCGGTTTTGATTCCTCTGTTTTTCCCATGTAGTGGCTGTTGGCTCGTTTCGTTTGGTTGATGATAAATCAATGACAATGAGAGTTATGTTCAAGTTCATGCGAAAGGGGATAGAAAAACAGGCTTAATCTTGGTAAAATATATTTTTGGTTACTACTTCGGAATTTTGCTAATTATTGAGTGCGGTATGATTGATGATGTCGTGCTTTGCGTGGTCAATTTAACGAAGACAAGAGGTAGGTAGGAGCAAGGATTTTTTGTTTTTTTTTTTTTTTTAAAGGGAGAAATAGAGGCAATAGTTTCATCGAGTAATATATATGGATCACAAATAGTAGATACAGATTATAATTTATCTTCCTTCTAATGTTATGAAAATAAGAGACTAATTGGGGTTATTGAGTTGGAAAGGTTTTGAAGCTTTGATTAGAAGGTTTGGACTTCGAGTCGTGCTAACTCAATGATAATATATAAATAGAGTATTCTAAGTCCGTTCTGAGACCTGTGACATGTCACTAAGTGAGATAACCTCCATCACCTGAACTTTTTTGTAAGTGGTCAAAATTAATTGAAAATCAAGGATATCCTTATTATAAAGAGCAAAATTTTATAATATAGTACTACCTCCGTCCCATGTTATCTGTCCACTTTTCTCCTAATAGAAGTGGACAGATAATATGAGACGGAGGGAGTAACGTGTTTGCTCTGCTTCCCTCAATTCTCCAATAGCCATCAATGAGTGTGATTCCACGATCAAGTCTGCAACATCGGGCCCATATATGGCCTGCGTTTCAGCAAAACCACATCTCTCACCTTACATACAATAATACATACACCACCGGCATTTAATTAACCGCAGGTGGCTGAGGTGGTTGCCACTCATTTCTGGGCCTACTAGCAAATAGAGACTCCTCCTCCTCTAGGAAAATCCTGTATTATTAGACTTCCCCTTTAGTGAAATTTGGCCAAAAATTAAAGACTCTTTTAGTGGATTTGAATTTTTTTTTTTTGTAATTTCACTTCTTGTTCTTATGGTTCTTTATAATTAGTTAATTAATTATTAAACACTAGTAATAAGAAGTTAATTATTATTAATCAAGAAGGTTTAATTTAATTCTAAAGCACAGAACATCACATGCAGTGTAACCCTTTTGGAGATTTTTGGACGACAGTCAAAGACAAATGAATGCTGAAAGGAAAAAATTGTAAAGTAGTAATTAGTAAACAACTCAAAAAAGTTGGAACTGTCAAAAGGGAAACAGACAAAGCTAATGATTTTGTTTCATGAGGTAACCCACTAAAGCCCAAAAGTTCTATTGCACCTCATTCAAGTATTTAACCCAAAAAGAAGCCCAAACCAGAATTTTGAGTAATTTGTATTATTATTAGATCCGTGAAAATTAGCTGAAAAGTCCAAAACATTAGAAACCTAAATGCCAACATGGGCCGCATTCGACCCAAAAGTTTGTTTATATAATAATATACTAGTACATTTTTAATTTTTAATTTGAATTATCTAATATATCCATTTCTTTAATTGGGGCCTCTTTTATAAATCTCTTTATTTTATTAATTATGTGATTATTAATTTATTTCAAATGTATGTACTAAGGTTCGTTTGTATAATTCTTTTAGAATTATTTGACGTAATGATGGTATTCGAAATGCATTCATTCACCAAAAAAAAAACTCCTTTTATTCCAAACACTATGAACTATGAAGGTAGTGTAATAATAGCGTGGGGTCGTAGGATTCATCACCTTATTTACTACTACAACGAACAACCGACCGATTTCAGATGATCCAGATTCTACATGTCTGAAAATTTAATTTAGCAAATCACATTCAAATGTGGTGATCGTACATGACATGAAAGTGACTCATCACTCAAATCATAAAACCCGAAGCGAACCGTTACCCTAGAGCTTTCCTTAATCTTTCATGAGGAACTCCACGATTGGAGGATTCAAAATTTAGCATATTCTACTACGTATTACAACTTTTTTAGTTTGTTTTGCACGGTTTCTAGTTATTACACCACCCAAATATACACATGGGCGTGTTATGAAGGTAATTTATTATATATAGATCATAATTATAAAGACACATGTCTAACTAACTACTCTCTTCATTCTAATTTATCTGTCAATCGGGGTGAATCTAGCTAGGGTTATAATTGGTTTTGGGGGACAGATATATTACCAAATTTGGGGTTGAAACTTGAAACTTGGTTTACTTATGAATCAATGAGCTTTCAAGAGGTTTTGGAGGGAAGTGGGGCAAGACCCTTCTTGCCTGCTACTCCCCACCTCCATCTGCCTAGGTGCATTTAGTAGAATGGTGTAATAGCGATGCGATTGATATTGTTTAGGTACTATATATATATGAGATTACACTGTACAAATCAAATTAGCTAAGTACTGTTCAGATGAGATTATTAGAGTAGCGATTGAGACAGAGATTATACTTAAAGCTGTTTGATCGATGTATCGATCCAAACGATGGTAAATCAGTGCATTACACAGGGCCTATGTCAATCACTTTATAGTGAAATTTTTTGTTCCAAAATATTATAATATACTAGTTTGGATCGGATCGGGTTTGACCCAACTCGAGAAAATTTTATATCCCTACTGGCTACCACCATCATATATAGACGATAAGAGTTTCCATGTACTAATATTGCACGTGCATGAAGGGTGTTGATTTTTGTACATCTAATTTTGCATTCCCAATATTCACTTGTTTTACTACAATTATCGGAATAAATTGATTATTTTTACATTTATGTGATCAGATAGGTGAATACAATACAAAGATGAAAGTTGGTATACATGAAAAAAATTACCCTAATTTGACATGACTCATGACTCATGAGCCTTTGATTCCTTGAACTAGAATAAAGCTTAAAGTATTTTTCAGGCTCCATTTTGAGGCCCATGAAATTCTAATTACTTGCCTACCGTTTACCATTTCAGATTTTCCTTTCTTCTTCTCCGGTCTTAAATTGCCATCGGCTACTCATACTGAAAACTTGAATCTAGCTAACCACAACTACCACAACATACCACTTAACTTATTCAATAAATACTTTTTTTTGTTAGCTGTGGTCTGTGGACATTTGATTCATTTACATGTCGGTACATATTTGACCTTGTGATTTAAACTAATATTATATACAATCATTTTGAGAGTTTTATATGTAAATATCGATAATCACACCGTAATATATTTGAAATAAGAAAAAAATAAAAAAAGAATCTTCAGTTCGTCTTTGTTCAGCGTTAAGTGTCAATTTTGAGAGAGGGATATATATGGATATATATGGGTAATGCCAAAATTGTTGGGTGGTGGTGGGTTTGTCACGACGACCACTCCTAATTTTTACCTACCAATATGAACCCTTAGGCCTTAACCTTAACTTTGCTTCATGAAATAGTTCCCTCTCCTTGAGGTAATTTAAAAGGTGAAAAAAATCCCACGGAAAAGCAAAATCAACCTGCGCTGAGTCATATTGACAATGAAATCAACCCATTTAAAATGACAACTCAAATTATTAATTAATTCAATCTTAGTATAGGATCAACAACTATAAACCAAAAATTATAAAGATTGCAAGTGCTTAATTGTATTGCTTCTTTTGAATCAAAAAGCTACTAGCTAGTGGCCATATATATAATACTGATTTTATATATAGGATAAGATAACTAATTAATCAAGAAGTAAAGAAGAATTTGATTGACGCATCACAAATGTGTTAGCTTTCCAACTTTTGTTTGCCATTAAGTAAAGCAATTACTTCACATCTCCCTGTTTAATTGTATAACTAAAGAAACGACTTTGTCCCAATCATCATGCTATAATGGGAGTATAGCAGAAATTTGAAAAATAACAAAATTTATGCTGAAGCTTTAAGTTTGCCAACAAGGGTGTGATACTAATCTTCATATATGGATGCTCTAAATAGTTTTGTGATTGGCTTTGTGATTGTAGAAGGCCATGGAATGATTACTCATTTTGATGATGTTTCTTTCAAGTCTTCATGCCTTTGATCCCCGGCCTAGTGGTTCCAAATGGTCCTATTAGAGGATTTAATTGATGCACGTATCTTAGCCTAAATTGTTTAATTTTAACTTTTTAAAAAGCACGCAAACAATTAAAATTGAATTCTTGTCCAAATGGTACTTTTTTTTTACTAACTTTTCGGTGGACCTTCGAACCGCATATGAAAGAAAGCTCTTCCATTAAGACTCAACCCTGTTTAAGGGATATTGAGCTCATTCCACTTAACCTAACAGGTGTTGGTATCCAAAATAGTTCTAGGACCACATTTTTTCAAATATATTTACTTATTTAGAAAAATGATTATATACGGAAATAACAAGTACATTTAATTCTCCTTGTATATTTACCCAAAATTTAGACAAGTAAATTACAAATGATTATACGGAGAAACAGGCGTGAACATATAATTAGTAATTGTTAATGACAAAATTATCTGAAAAATTAAACAGATACTTGTCCTTAATTTGATTTCATGACAAGGCACACCTAATGGCTAGTTTCTTCTTAGGTGTTAGGTCATACTCATACATAAATAGGTACTATACTATTAATTATGAGTCGAGAAAAATATTCGTTAAGAAATTCTGTACTATAATACCCAAAATTAAAAAGTAAAGAAAAATCTTGAATTGCCACGCATAGCGACTCCATGGGTGGCCCATATCCCCCAAAAGCAAATGAATCACCCTTCTATAATAAGGCTTTGTGTAATTTCTTTCTGGCTTTTCAGCAACAAAAACATGTTTTGATTGGGCCACATTCACAAAAGCTATGAAAAGCTTAGGATCCATATTGGAACTACACTACATATGATTAGTCATAAATGTCACCTTCATAATTAAAAAAAAAAGACAACAGTCACCGGAGAAAATTTCGATCCCCCAGTTTTCTGGGATTAATTAACGAAACTTCCAAGAAGCTGATCACGAAGCTTAACAAAAATAAGAACGAAAATATAAGAACAAGTGAAAAATGACCCCTATTAGAGATTTCAGTTAACTGAAAATCATATCAGAGAATTTAGAGTTTAGACAAAATGAAAGGGTCAAAGTTCAAAACTTTAAGTAACGTAACCTTAAGGTAAAAAAAAACATCCTAACGAAGAAAAAAAAACTTAAAATATGATCAAAATATACACAAACTATTTGATCACATCTTCACCACATTATTCATATATATTCTGTACTATATATATTAATCCTCTTGATATAATTAGTAGTAGTTATATTAAGCACATGAAATACCGACGGTGGAGGCGGCGGTGAACCTCTCCGATGCAGTTCGCCTAACCAACGAGTTAATCTCAGGCGAAAGCGCCCCGCCGAAATCAATCTCCGGGACCTCCGGGATCGTCGTCAGTGCCCCTGTCTTGTCGTAAACGACATAATATTCCTCGTTCGATCTTTGTTTCAGCCACAAGACAGAAGAACTCGAAGTACTCTGTTTGAACTTGAACATGGATTTGAAGAGTTTCTGAATCGAACGAGAGAACTTGGACGGCTGTTTCTTGGAGGAGGCGGAAACGACGGGAGGAGGAGGAAGAGTAGTGGATGCCGGCGGCGGCGGAGGGAAAAGAGGAGGGACTCGAGTGGTGTCGACTAAATGAGGCATAGACATGGTTCGGGAATGGATTGCTGAGTCGAGTTGACGCCTGAAAGAGTTGAGTTCGAACGAGTCATAAAGTGAACTCCCACAGTCCCAAACAAGATGCTTGCTTTCTTGGCTCTTGTTTATGTTTTGTTTGGGTTCTTGGGTTTGGGTTTGCTTCAGTTGTTGTTGAGGTTTTTCTTCCTTGTGTTTGGTGTCTTGGGTTTGGCTCTGCTTTTGTGTTTGGGATTTCTCCATCTTTTTTGGTAGATATGATCAAATGAGAACAAAAAGGTAAAGAGAGAAAAAGAAAGATTTCTATAAATCGGCAGATTTCAGTGAAAAAAAGTTTGATTTTTGTAATGGTTGGTGTAATCAAGCGCGTTAGTTATGAGTTATGACCCAAAAAATTAGAGTGCGTTACTGCGTTCACGGTCTCTTCATATGGACCATAAATATGAGAGAGAGAGAAACGAACCAATGACTGCATTAATTGAAGGATGGATAGTTGGACTCTTGAAAAAGATTAAATATTTGCCCATTTTTTTATTCTTATTGCATTCTTTTTCTAACTAATCAATGTTTTATTGTAGTAATTTTCAGATTAATTTAGAAATCTTTTGAAAGCGTGAAAAGTCCTTAATCAATCATCATATAATTGTTGCTCGAGTTGTTAGCTCAACTGGTAGGTGCACTGTGTATGGATCATGAGGTCTTATGATCAAGTCTTACGGAATACGAGTTTAGTTTATAATTTGTTTATTTGTGTATTTGGTAGGTTGATGTCTTATTTATGGTAATTTCTTAGTTTGAATTGATTTCTCATTTAAATATTTGGACATATAAATCTCATGTACTCACTAAAAAAAAATCATACAATTGTTTATTGTTTTCTGAACAAATTTTTTCCCTTAATCAAAATATTTTCCAGGTTCTTACAATAGTGCTAGTATTCTTCTATATATATATGATGGCAACGTGGCTGAATTCTATTCTCTATTGATTAATTCTACGGTTGGAAAACTTATGGCCATTTTAATGGGTTTTGAATGAAATAGGGTTACTTGATTGGGAAGTTTGATTACTATTATTACTAAAATTATTTGTAATTTGTACATTGTTTCATGAGTTGTACCTGTATGTGGCCTCTTGTTTATGTAAAGATCTCTTTCAATGTGTTTCACACAAAAGGTGTACAATTAATAGGTAGTTTATTTCTAGGGACAACTAATAGTTATAGTTGATACTTGATGATAGATCTTATTAAACAATAAAATTTTATTGTTCTTCCAAAAAAAGTACTAAAAAACAATAATTTGATTTGTGATTATAAGCATATTTTTGGTGAATGATTATAAGCATTTTTATAGGCTTAGGCCAAAGGTTTCGAGGTCCATCGTATTTAATTTATGTATTAATTAACAACTCCCTTATATTATATAAGACCTTTTCCTTAGATTAGAATTATTTTTTTTTTTTTAAAAAGTCACTTACAAGAAAGTGAGAAAGTCCCGTTGAAATGGTTTATTTTTCAATATTATTTTCATCAATTCCTTACGAGTAAAGATTGGCTTTGCATATAATCGGCCGGATCCCAGTCCCAGACGACCAAAAGCATTAATAATTTTGCTGATAAACAAAAACACTCTTTCTATCTTCATCCCGATCTATAGTATCTCATCTCATTTGTCATTTGACCCTACGTACACGGATTGAACAGGTGTTTTACTTTCTTCAATTTTTATTTTATGTTTTTGATTTTGATTTTGACAATATATTGATATCATTGAAATATTGATCATGCTAGGCAATTGGTTTGAGTAATAATATTCTAATAAGACTGCTCACATCACATCCAAAACTATAGTATATTTATTTTTCTATATATATGCTATAATTAAATTGGATGATATATTAGTATATTACCCATCAGTTGTGGTCCTCCTCACCCTTATATATAGCATTATGTTTAATTATGTGGTTTAGATTTAATTTATAGATTAATTATTTTAATCTTCAAATTAAGCTGGCAAAAGGATATTAGATAATTTTCCAAAGCATCAAAAAGAATGCTTCAAAACAAATTAAGACTGCATGCGTTTGATAAGATTTAATTCATTATGGGTTTCTAAGTTTTCTAGAAAGCCTTCCATGGTTTTGGACTTTTTCAAGCACTTTCTGAAGTAATTTGCAACCTGCAGGCTGCATGGAGTTTTTTTTTTTATCTCATCTGGTATTCAGGGCTTTACCTTGACTAATCCGAATTCGACCTGCGTCGCGTATCTGATTATGGTGGGTGAGTCTCCCAACAGGGGCAGCTGCGTACGCAAGGTCTCGAATCTGAAACCTACTTAAACTGAAACAAGCCGTTTACCACTTGATCCCAACCCCTTGTTGGTAGGCTGCATGGAGTTTGTGACTTGAGAATTGATGACTTGGAGTTTCCAGTTTCTTATATGGTTTATAGTATTTGGAAAGACGTTGTTGGATTTTAAACAGGATGAGGAATTTAATGGATTTAATTTAATGACCTATGCCCCATTAATTCCATATATGTGGCTATAAAGCGTATGCAACGTTACATTGTTACAATCTGAAATTTTTTCGTTTGACATAAATCATGCATTTACTACACGGAAGTGTCAATTTTATAATTGATGACTCTCACTATTGCAATTGTTTTTTTTTTTTTTTTGAGATCACTATTGCAATTGTTTTGAATTATAGTACTTATTAAATCAAGAAACTTCCATGTCAAGCAATTAATTGGTATATTGTCTTGTCATTTTTATACTATCCAAATTATATGCCCAAAAACACATGAAATACTTTGAGGAAAAAAGGGAGAGACACTTATATATTATTCCATATTTCTTGATATTTATTTATGAAGAAATTCTCATTTCTACATAAGAAAACAAAATAAGGTAGAATAACTCAAATTACGAACTTGATGGAAGCATTTTATCTAAACAATTGTCTTTTTCAATAATACTTTTGTTTTTATTACGTTGCAGTCAACGGCTTTTCTCTGTTTCTTGATCTTTTATATTTCGTATATATATATATATATATATATATATATATAAATAAAAATAAAATTCATTAAAAGGAAAAATGGTGCTACTTGATGAGCAATGCTTGACCCACCCAAGCATAAGCTCTAAAAGGATAAAACACTAAGGAGGTTAGGAATTAGGATATTGATCACCAAAAACAAGAACAAAACAAAGCTTAATTTACAAAAAGAAAAAAAAAAAAAAGGACAGGCTGCGTTAATTTAAGATGAGGTCATGAGAAATGGGGTTCCCATTGTAGAGTACGAAAATATAAATAGAATTGTCAATAAGCATAATTATAAAATGTAGTAGCATATACAAAGAATATAATCTTCTTACCCTAAAAAAAGAATATAATCTTCTTCTAATTCATTAATTTAAAATATTCATGTCTTTAATTTAATACTCCTCCACGGGAGTTTACATCGTTACTTGCAACAGATGCCCTCGAAGTAGTCTGGCCTAGGGCCATCTAATTGCTTCATCTAATTTTTTCATTATTTCTTTCCCTCATATATAAAAAATTTATTATGGTGTGAACAAAATGTTGGCATTTTCTAGCACTTAGTATAATAATAAAATAATATATATAGTATTATTATTATAATAACAAAACTTGTACAGCAAACCCCATGATTATGGGAATTAGGAAGATCATGATCCATGATTTTTTTTATCTTTGGAATTTTGACCGCAGACCTAATTGTGGTATGGTTGGTATACTATTTGGTAAGAGATGGCAGTTTGGAAAATGGGAAGATGAAAAATGGTATTAAATGGATTCAGCCAAAGAAAACAAAAAAGGGATTCAACCGGAAATCTGAAGAAATTAAGATGGCAATGAAAGATTTATCTATTTTCATCGCATCACAACGGAAGTGCTGAAGTCTACACCAAAACCAATTTATCAAATTAATTAAGTGAGAAGATAAACTCATTAACAAGGATAATATTTCCTATATAGGAGAAAGATAAGGAAATGTATGTGATCATGACAATAAAATATATATTTTCTTAATTCTTCTGTTTTTTCTTACCAAATGTCAGCATATGTAATGAAGAGGAGTTTGTATTGATCATGAAGAAATGTTGCTTTCTCACTGATTAAAATATTCTCCATCAGAATAATTGTTGATCAAGATTTCCACCTCATGTCCTTAAAACGTGGGAGACATTGAAATTGATCTGATTCATCAATATGTTCATCATTTCTCATAAGAACTGCAGACAGGATCTAGATAGAGACAACTTGACTTCATATTCAGAATATCAATCTTCCTTTAAAATGACCCCAAAAATAAAATCAGGACATGTTTCTTTCACTTCCAAATTTCTTACTGATCTGTTCAATAACAAATTCAATTAGGTTTTTTTTTTTTTTTTTTTTTTTTTCTGCTATTTTGATCTGATTAGGAATGGTACACAACTTGATGAAGTACTATAGCTTTTTTTTATCGAATATTTCCTCAAAAAAAAATTATAAGTTTACAATTACACACGAGTTCATATACAATATTCATAGCAATTTAAGGCCAATTGCTCTGTCTCAAGCTCAGCCTTATATGCAGAAATCAGTATAAGAATGTGTTTAGTGAGGGAGAGGGAAGTTAATCAAACCTTTTCAATCAATTAGAAACATATATAACACTTCAAATTATGCTCGTTGACGATTATTGTACACTTGAGCCGGGCCAAAATGGCTTCACTATGTCATTATCTTCAAACTTAATCAACCACATCACTGCTGAAGAGCTTGAACTTGTTGGCGTCAAGAACCAACTTCCTGATAGAAGAGAAAGATCCCATGATTCCGGCTCCGGTAAAGACAACTATGATGGACATATTGATCCAGTAGGTGAGGGATGATCTTGGGGGCTTATAAGTCATGTTGTAGAGAAGCATAGGGAGGACAAAATCTAAGGGTATAAAGCCGATAGCGCCTACTACGCCATTGATGTCACCGAAAAAGGGAAGCATTGCTGCCATAAATCCACAGAATATAACATACAGAGTCCGAAGAATTATCCTAGGAATTAGATTCCTCTTGGAAAACATCCCTTGCTTTATATCAGCTGATTTCTTTTCCATTATCTCATATGCCACTTGAGAGTAAACCTGTGTTATATCAACTGAAATAATAAGGTTTTGAAACTAGAAAAAGTATGGCCAAATAGCCCTTTTGCCCCCTGAACTTTGCAAATTTAGGCCAAATTGCCCCTGAATTTTAAATTGTGCCACATTGCCCCCTGAATTTGTAATATCAGGTTAATTTACCCCTGACTTGACTATTGACTAACGGATTCCGTTAAGTACCATAAAATTTGCTGACGTGGAAGTGCCACGTCAGCAAATTTTATGGGACTTAACGGAATCCATGAAGTGAATGGGGGGAATTGGCCTGATTTTACAAATTCAAGGTGCAAAATGACACAATTTAAAGTTCAAGGGGCGATCTGGCCTAAATTTGCCAAGTTTAGGGGGCAAAAGGGCTATTTAGCCGAAAAAGTATTAATAAGGTAATGGATGAAAGCTTACAAGGCCAATGGCAAATAGCTGTAGGAGAATGAAAACAACAGCAAGGCCAAGAACCATTGTTGGGGCTAAGGATGGTCCATCATCAGGCATTAGACTTTTCAGAATGTTGGAATTGGATTTGTTTCCGAAAACAAAGTATCCAGAAAATGCAGCAGCGTAGAAAGTAACAAAAATTACACTGTAACACATTATGAGTCCTTTTACCATCTTTCCTGTGGCAGGTGGAGCCAGAGTTGCCTGTATCAAAGCCAATGTTGTTGATGAAATAATAAGGTTCAATTCAAATTCTTGTGATTAAATTAGCTGCAACCACAAATTAAAGTTGGAAAATGTACTTGAATTTCAGGAAGAATCCCATTCCCAAAAATTGCAGCTATGATGGAGATAGAAGTAAAGGCGCTAAACACCCTCGATGACTCTGAAGATTCCAACGAGTAGTCTCTGTGAGGGGCATTTTTAGAGAGAGCTGCAGGAATATTAACAGAAGTTGTTTAAACCTGGAAATGGTGACAGAGTAACAACACCTCTATGTTGTCAAAAGTGGAAGACATCGATTAATCCACAATTTAGCACAGAAAATCATGTTATAAGCTTTAAACCCAAAACACAAATTCATCAATAATCTTCAAGGAACTTAATTCAAGGACCTAAGCAGTTACTAAATTTTATTTATGGGAAATTTTGGAGCCTCAGAAACATGCTAGCAATAAATTTCTTATGTGTATGCTCTGCTTCTAACAGGTTTAGTACGTAAAAGTGTAAAACAGTGAAAGTCCAAATGATTCCTTGAGTAAGTGGCAAGTTATTATGTATCCTTTCTGGTTCATTGCTGGAAGAATTCAGTATTAAAGTCTAATCAACAAACTACAAGACCATCTTGGGCCTAGCATTCAATCACCTAACATGGCATTGTGACTCTTGAAGTCACAATTCACCTTGACTGCCGTAAGGGCCAAGTATTCATTAATGATAGTCCTGCTACATATCATTCCATGTCAGTGAATCGAAACTGGCTTCCGGGCAGCCATGGCTATTACGAATTCACTACCTCAGTTTAATTCAATCTTCTGCTGAATTTAATTAGAGTAACAGATTATATCTAAAGATTGAAATATGCTTACGGCTCGATTATTTATATACCTGCATGGATACAAGCACCAACCACAAGGAATGTGTATCCCAAGCAGAGGATTAAGGAGGCGAAATTGAGGTGTCTGAGGGAATGGAAAGTTGGGAGCTGAGATAGAACTATCATCACCACAGTTACCATTGCTATAAACTCATACAGCTTCAAGGATCCATTGGGAGAAAGATTTGAATACATGATCTTCGAAACCGAAAAACGGCAAAAGGACAGAGAATTAGAGACACAATACAACAATTCAATCAATGTTGGCTTATAGTATATAGCAATCATTTCTCATTAGCAGATTCCCAACCTTTTACTTTACAGTTTTCATTAACTAAAGATGCAGGCCTGAAAAATGGACACGAATTTTAGCTTCTTAGCATATAGTATATTTGTGGCCTATATAGCAAAAAGTCACCCTCTACAAATCTGAATGAGCTGCCGACTTTGCCAGAAGGCGGTAATAAATGAGAGAAGTACTGATTTGAACATGAAAACAAGGGCATCATTATCATTATGATTGAAAATAGTGATAGATGGTCCCAAATTATCCCCACCAACCAAGCTTGAAGAAAATGCAAAGCCTTGTTAACATTACACAAAGAATATTGTACTCCTCCGTCACATATTATCTATCCACTTCTATTAGGGGAAAAGTTGACAGATAATATGGGACGGAGGTAGTATACTACTAGTAGTAGGTTTTGGAATGACCAATCCAAATTTATCGGCTTTCATGACAAAAGCAATTGCAAATTATCAATACCTAACATGAAATGCCACAATTATTAAAACTTTGATTTAGATTTTAGAATGAATTAATGGCATAATTACCTGAAGGCATTCCGCTGAAAGCAAAATTGCTCCTATTCCAACCCCAGTGTTAATTGCTGTTTGAATAAATATCACAAAGTAAAACATCCAACCTGACCCTGCACTCAAAATAATGGAAAAATTAGGCACAAAAAAGCTTTAGAAACCAACTTTGGGTTAAGTTTTTTAAGTTTGTTCTTCACAAGACGAGAGCACCTCAAAGCAATTTCCAAAAGTCATTGGCACCTTGGCACTATATCTAAAAAGGAGCATGCGTTAATAATCGTCGTTTAACTAAAGGTTGGTTCATATTAGTATCTGAATTTCTAAATTTAGTCTACTTTAGTCCAGCGTTAATACTAAGCTTAAGTTGATTCTCAATTTCTCATTTTTATTCGGTCAAAGAAAAAAAAAACTAAAACTAAACTCCAAAATTATTCAGTGCAGCCACGTGTCATTATAGTTACACATACACTACCTATACTCGAGAAGTCAACCCTTTCAATTTGTCCCAACTTCTAAAAATGATTCTGAGTCAGCCTTTTACGAAGTCCGATGAAATCAAGAAACTGAAAGTAAACTCAGGAACTCTTCTTTGCAAACAAGTGTCAAGTGAAAAGTGAAGCAAACAAGACACGTGTGAAATAAAAATTGTTTCCCATAATGTCTGTAACGACAAAAAAAAAATTACTAAATGGTAGTAAAATAAGGCAAATGATGACGATGTGATTCTCACCTAAAACGTCGGCGGCGAGCTCGCGGAAGCGTATGTGGCGGCGACCAGCTTTTTCACAGTGTTCAAGAACCTTGGACATGAGATAGTAAGAGTAAAAGGTGACGCAACCCATCACCGTTAAACAAACGAAGCCAAGGATCCACCCCAATCCCCTAAACGCATACGGCAGCGTCAGGATTGTCGGCCCCACGATCGCCGTCGTCAGATGGAACCCCGCATGCCACCACTCCCCTATAAGTATATATATTCAATCAAAAAACAACTTCAAAAAAAAGAATTCATTTCTTTTACACCTTTAAATTTTCTTGGCCCCTGTTTTTTTCTTGTTGCAGGAATTGTAGGAGGCGATACTATTAATGTTTGTATATATCAATGTGTTTTTTCATCTTTTTCTTTTTTTTCTCTCACCTTTGGATTCGAGAACAAAGACTGCTCCGGCGTCAGAGTCAAGGCGGGTTTGTGGAAAGGGGTCCGGCTGCGGCGGTTGACTCATTTTCGGTGGTCGGGACTCTGGACTTCGGAGGAATGAAAAAAACAGAGTTCTTGGAGGAGTCGAAGTTTACATGCAGAGAAGGCGAGGAAGAGAGATGCCTTTAGTTAGCCGCCCTGGGATGAGAATGGGAATATAAATGCACTAGCATATAGTAGTATTATAATTATAGTACTTTGATTGATAAAAGAATATTTCTTTATTGGTTTGAATTTGAATGGAAATTACAGGATGAACCGATTTAAAGCTTAGTAATTGCCAGAAACGTATGGGTTGGCAAAAGGGTTGTTTGGGTAATTTGATGAAGGATTTGGTGGAGCAAATGGAAAAAGGAAAATCTATGTTTACATAGGATAATTGTGAGTTGTGACAGAGAAGTGAAGAAAAAAATGCTAAAGCAATAGGGAGGTGAATCATGGATGGCTACGAATATGAAGAGAATGTCGTCTGTTTGTTTACCGTGAAAATCCATAGAAAGGGACTGAGGAGGGAGCATTACGACAAGTTGATAAACTCCATTAATTTACATTTTACTGTTTTAGGGTTTGATCAACTCTCTCACTCCTGCTGGATCATGCGTAAAAAGTTTATGGCCTGGTCTGCTTTAATTGCTTGGACGAAACTTATCCGTAACGTACCCTAATAGATTACTAGTAAAAGTAGTATTCAAAATCAAATGTAGTCACCAAATCATATCATTATTTTTTAGACAGCATTTTTATATATAGTACTATAAGTCATTAATGTCTAAGCTGTTATATATGAATTAAGAAAAATGTTTCTTTTTTCTTCTTTTAATCGACCGATCCAGTCTTAGATTGAGTTAGGTCTATAGTTTAAACTTTATAATGCCAACTTTCATTATTTTATTCCTTAAATTAAGAAAGTCAAGTGGGAATTTCATGGCGGCTAAGATGGGGAAATTCCAGTTTACTTGGTCCAACAAGCTGCTCTGTTTCGCTGTCTCTTGTATAAGAAGCTATATTTGTTGCGCAGGTGTTGGGAACTCTAGTTTTTTAGTAGTCGATTAGATTGCGATTACACATTTACATGGAGCATCAGCTTGACAATTTTTTTGCATTTAAAAATTAACTATATTATTATGTGAGATATTGCAATAATTTAAATGAAGTCAGAAATATGTTTTGAGCTGAAATAAGGAATAACCATTAACCAACCAGAGTTAGTTGTTGAACCCTGGCACTAGCAGCAGCAGCCTAGCCTTCATTGCTGACTTCATATATTCAAAACAGAAATCAAGGAACCTTTGACAACAAACTCTTTTCAATTTCATCCTTCTCCTTGACTTGACCACTAATTAAACTTAAAGTTGACCTGTTAGAAATTTTGACACCCTTATCTTTATGAGTAGTGCAAATGCCCCTGCCTCAATGCTCAACGTAACTACATAAATATATGTATATATATATGGCTCTTTGAATGACAGTATTATACATAAGGGATACGATTTCATATAGTAGTCCAAGCACTTGAAGTCAAGCTCTTTCGTGCTTAAAATATTTAGAGTTTTTCCTTTTAAAACTTCTTCTGATAACGATTTCTTTCAGGATCCATAACTTTGTTCCATAATGAATACTTAAGCAAGTCAGTACACAAATTAGAATCGGATGAAAGTTATTGAACCAATAAGATGTGAAGAAATCACCTAGGATTTCAGCAGGCTAAACTCTATAAATACTATAGCTTCAGGTTCACATCTCCACACATCAAAAATTCAATCTGCAAAACAATTAATCAATAAACATTCTCTTTTCACCCTTCCTTAATTTGATCAAACATTTTCCCAGAATTTTACTAGTAATCATGGGTGTTTTCACATATGAATCCGAGGTTTTTACTGCAATCCCACCAGCCAAAATGTTTAAGGCTTGTATCCTCGACGCTGATGAGCTCGTCCCCAAGATTGTTCCTCAAGCTTATAAGAGTGTTGAATACATTCAAGGCAATGGTGAGCCTGGGAGTATCAGGAAAGTAACTTTTGGAGAAGGTTAGTTAAAAGTTAAAGAGTTATTGTTTGATATACGGCCAGTGTAGTTTTTGGACTCCACAAGCGGGTTCAAAGGTTGACAAGTACCCAATTTCAGAATTAATTTGATTTTTAATTAATATTTCAATTTTTCTTGTCATAGGAAGCCAATTCAGTTCCATGAAGCAGAAGGTAGAAGCACTAGACAAAGAGAAATTTGCTTATAGTTACAGTGTGATCGAAGGCGATCCTTTGATGAACACACTTGAGAAAATCACTTACGAGATTAAGTTAGAGCCCTCTCCGGATGGGGGATCCCTATGTAAAACTACTAGCAAGTATTACCCCATCGGGGACTTGGAGATCAAGGAAGAAGGAATCAAGGCAGGCAAAGAAAAGGCATTGGGATTGTTCAAAGCTATTGAAGCCTACCTCCTGGCAAATCCCAATGCCTACTAAAAATCCCAATATTGAAAGAAATCGTCCACTTCAGCAATCATAAAAATGTGGAAAGCATTTGTGCTTGAGTGAGAGAATCTCCTTATTTCTTTTTAATCTTTGTTTTGTTGTGTACCATTGCTCTTTTATGTTTTGCAGTTGTTGGCCATGATTCATAAATATGACCTTCAAATTGCTAATAAAAGTTCATAGCTTGTCGTTGACTAGCATCATGAACTTTAAATGTCAATTGCGATATATTAAATAAAGGATCATGGAGAAACTTAAAAACTATGCCTTATTTTGATGTTGATCTGTTCATTTGGGAAAATTTGGGAAGTTATATCTCACAGGAACTGGGATCAATGTAAGCGTAATTGCCAACTAAAAGCATTCGAATTTTAATATTTCATTTAGCTAATGTTTAGTTTGCACATTTAGAAACGTTTATGTTGCTCCTAATCTACAGCATCTTCTCAATTCTAACCACACAAATGAAGTGGGAACATGTTAGTGGTATACAAACAAATCACCTGTGCTAAAAAGAATCGAAATACTCCTTTCCTTTTGGAGCAGAATTCCTGAGCATTGTGTCATGTTTACTGCTTAATTAGTCAATTAGTCCACAATATCACTGCTGAAGAGCTTGAACTTATTGGCATCAAGAACCAATTTCCTAACAGAAGAAAATGACCCCATGATTCCCACACCTGTGAAGACAATGATGATCAACATATTGACCCAATAGATGATTGATGATCTTTTAGGCTTATGTGTCATGTTGTAGAGAAGCATAGGGAGGATGAAATCTAGTGGGATGAAGCCGATAGCGCCCACCACACCACTGATGTCACCAAAGAAAGGTAGCATTGCTGCCATGAACCCACAGAATACCACATAGAGTGACCTAAGGATTATCCTAGGGATAAGGTTCCTTTTGGAAAACATTCCTTGATTCACATCAGCTGATTGCTTTTCCATGATCTCATAGGCTACTTGAGAATATACCTGTTTTGTGTTGGAAAATGAATGTTACCTCAATAAGTGAAATGAAAGAAAGCATATAGTATATGGAATTATGGATAGCTTTAGCTTACCAAGCCAATAGCAAAGAGTTGCAGTAGGACAAATAAAACTGCAAGTCCTAAAACCATGATTGGAGCCAAGGAAGGTCCTTCATCTGGCATCAGACTCTTAAGAATGTTTGAATTTGATTTGTTGCCAAATACCCAGTAGCCAGAGACTGACACTGAATAGAAAGTAAGGAAGGCTACAATGTAACACATCAGCAGCCCTTTTACCATCTTCCCTGTGGCAGGAGGAGCCAGAGTTGCCTGTGAAAATGAGAATGTTCCAAGGAAAACCAAGAAGGTTCAAGTCATCCAAGTAAAAAGGCTAACATAAGTTTACTGCAATAACTTAGAAAGATTCACACAGAAGTAAAATTACTTGTATTTCTGGAAGAATTCCATTCCCAAAAATTGCAGCTATTATGGAGATTGAAGTGAAGGCACTGAACACCCTTGATGAACTGGAAGATTCCAATGAGTAGTCTCTTGAAGGGGCATTTTTGGATAGACCTGCACTAAAAATTTAAATTATTTACATCTGGGAATAAAGATATAGTGATGTAGTTCTAATAATTGGATTAAATGAAGAGAATGCTTGACATAGTTACAGTCTTTAACAAAATGAAAATATACAAACTTAATAATGATAGAATGTAGTAAATTTAATCTGAAAACTTTACTAAGAATAATTGATTTTTAGTAGTTTGAAGTTAAGCTATTATTAGGTTAGCCCTTACAAGTTACAACAGCTGGCTTTATTCTTTGTTTTCATTCAAAGCCCCAATGATTAATAGCTCAAAATTCAAATGTATTGAACACAAATTATGGAGACACAAGCATAGCATTGAATAACTCACATGCTTGTCAGTACGAAATCTTATCTGGTCAACCTAATCAGCTTTCAGCCTTATAAACAAGAACAGTAAATGCAGGCAAGCGTTGATGACATGGAAAACTACCATTATCATGTGGCAAAATAAGACCCTTCTCCATCATGTGGCAGAATTATGAATACATTCAAGTCAATATATGGTGACAGCTTAGATAAACAATGATTTTTCATAGCAGAGTCAGTGATTTCTATACCTGCATGAATACAAGCACCAACCACAAGGAAACTGTAACCCAAGCTGAGAAGAAGAGAAGCAAAATTGATATGTCTGAGGGAGTGGAAGGATGGAAGCTGAGAGAGAACTATCATCACCACTGTCACCATTGCTATGAAATCATAGAGCTTCAAGGACCCATGGGGAGAAAGGCTCTCATACATGATCTTTCCACAATCAAAACAGGCAAAATTAGAATAGATACTAAAAAAACAATAATCTTTTCACTTTCAACTTTTCTTCAGTCACCCCAAGAAAGCATTGACCATTAAATTTGGTGCCTTTTGTTGATAGAGACTGAATTGACCTTTTTACAAATCCCATCTAAGGTAAAGAAACCTTATCACCAACTTTGAAAAGACAAAAGAGGTAGCCATCAATCATGAATGAATTCCCTATCCAAGCTTGAAACAGAGCAAGTTGCTTAACATCACACAAATAAAAACTTGTGTTCACATTCTTTTTGATAAAGATAAAAGTTGGGGTTGTTGTTAATGGCAAGAGTTGGATTGTTGAAGAAGCAAAATTATTATATTGTCAGACCCTCAAGCTTCCATACGAAATTACTATAGATGGAGGGGTCCAAAGGGCCATACCTTAAGGCACTCCCCTGCAAGCAAAATGGCTCCTATTCCAACTCCCGTATTGATTGCAGTTTGTATGAATATAACAAAGTAAAACATCCATCCAGACCCTGCAATTAACACATCAACGAGGAACAAGATTAATTGAAACCCAAAACAATAGGAAACACCCAAAAGGAAAATACTATAATGATGTACACGTTTAAGATTTTCCATTAACTTAACTCTTTGAAAGTTACTTGCAACCTATCAAATAAAGCCACGTAGTACATTTTCTTTTCTAATGTGATGCCCCGAAATGGGCCAACCTAATTTTGTAAGCTTTGCCAATTAAAACTCATTAATACGACGGCTAAGTAATGGTAAAAAACAGGGATAATTGATCCAACTTTTACGGTTTCTTAAAGCTAAGTAAAGACTAAAACTAACTAGTTACAAGGAAGAAATGGTTAGTTGTTACCTAAAACATCGGCGGCGAGCTCACGGAAGCGGATGTGACGGCGGCCAGCTTTCTCGCAGTGCTCAAGCACCTTGGACATGAGGTAGTAAGAGTAGAAGGTTACGCATCCCATCGCCGTTAAACAGATGAAGCCGAGACTCCAACCCAATCCTCTGAATGAGTAAGGCAGCGTCAGAATTGATGGCCCGACTATCGCCGTCGTTAGATGAAACCCGGCATGCCACCATTTCCCTATTCAAAACCCCAACAAAAAGATTTGGTTATACGTTTACAGGGTGTTGCTTTAGAACAGGGTCGTGACCTTTTGATTAACCTCACCTTTTGATTCAAGAACGAAGGTTGCTCCGGCATCACTTTCCAGGCGGGACTCTGGGAAATGATCCGGCTCCGGAGGTTTTGCCATTTGTGGTACGTCTGGTTCGAAGATAGAGTTAATTTGTTCTTGGAGGTGTCTAAACTCGAGACCGTAAAGCTAAGCCAGAATGTAAAAGGAAGAAAACACCCGAGAGAATGTGAAAGGAACCGAATCATGAAGTATATAATAATGACAGAAAAAGGCGGGTCCAAAGTTTAGCGTATGAAAAGGATGAAATTACCAGACTACCCACCCTCCATGATGAGGTAAGGGTGACGACTTTAATGGTGGAACTTTTTAAGCTTTCTTGCAACTTCATTGTAAAGAAATGAAGAAGCATAGAAGGAAAACGTGGAACATTTTTAAATAAGCCCTGCACGTCTCCCTTTATCTTTTTTTTTTTTTTTTTTTTTTTGTTTTATTAGACTTGTATAGTTATCGATAGACTTTGAGTTGGGGGAAGAACTATTAACATTAATTTGCATAAGAAGCTACTAATTTGCCTGATAATGGATAGAATTTCAATTGCAATTCTTTGATTTCATCAAACAAATCCAATCACATGGATGATGGATACATTGCAGTAAGAAAATTACAGTCAGAAAACTTTAAATTCAGAATATTAAAAGAACAATCAGATTGAACATTTCTAAAAGCCTAAGGCGACGTTCAACAGAGACTTGAACATCAACAACAAAACATCAACACAATGCACTATGTTAGCGTTCAAGTCATTCAAGTCTTTCACTGCTGTTGATTGTCCTGATCGGCAGCTGCTGCAGCAGATTTGTTGTATTCTTCCAGCTCTTTCTTGTATGCTTCCATGGCTTCAGCTGCTTTCATATTCCACACATTCTTCTCTTCCTCACTAAGTTCCTATAAAACCCCAGAGCAAAAATAATACACAAATGTCAGTAAAAAAAGATAGATTAGAATTGAAAGTTTGAAACTACAACATGGTGATTTTGGAGAAAATTAAATTCATTACCTTCCATTTGACTGAAATGAGTGCAGTCAGAGTAGCATTGTTAATTCCTGGTCGCTCTTGCATCAGAGTCTTCCTTGTTTCCATGCTGAACAGAAGGAATGAAGAAGCAGGCTTCTTGGGCTTGTTAGGGTCAGTGTTCTGCTGTTTCTTCTTCTGGCGTTTCTCTTTGGTCTTCTTGATGATATTCTCAGTCTTCTCCTTCTTCTTAAGCAACTGAAGAGCCTCTTGTTTATGAAGTTTCATCATTTCCTCATCTTCCTTTCTCTGACTCTCAGCTTCTTCCTCCTTTTTCTGTTTGTAAGCCTCCATTTCCTCCATGTATTTCTCCTTGTTCTTCTTGGCTATCTGCAATTTACAAAAAAAAAAAAAAAAAAAAAAAAAAAAAACCCATAAGAGATCTTTCCCACAGATTATCAAACCAAGGAAGTAAAAAAAGTTCATAGACATGAATCCTTTTAAACAGACCAATTACCTTTTCATAAGGTCCTCTCTGCTTTTCAGTCATGTTCTTCCATTCTTCACCAAGGATTTTGGCTACCTCCAAAACATTCTTGTTCTCTGCAAGGAGAGCAGCCCTTCTCTCATTAGAGAACAAGAAAAATGCAGACATGGGTTGCTTTGGCTTCAAAGGATCCTTTTCTTTCTTGGTTTTCTTAGTGGCCTCCATATCTGCCTCCTGTTTGAATTGCAGATACTGCTCAAGCAACTCCATAGCAGTCTTTTGCTTTTGCTCATCATCCAAAAGCTTCATGGCTTCAGTCTCACGCTTCTCTTTTGCAATCACCTGTAAATAAGCGGCCTTTTCTGCCTGATATCTCTCCTCATATGGCTTCTTCTCTTCAGGAGTAACAGTCTTCCATTTTGCCCCCAAAATGTTAGAGATATCTTTGAATTCTGCCTCTGGGTTTTCCTTCTTAACCTAAAACCAAAACCCCCCAAAATTAGTACAAAATTTTTAGACTGACCAAAAATCAGAATGTAAATCAATAATTTCCATTATTCATTTATCTAAAGATTTACCTCATTCCATTGATCTTTGCACCATAAGGCATAAGCCGGAGTTGGCCTTTTCGTTTCAGGACCTCCCTTCTTCTTCTCTTTCTTGTCGTGTTCCTTGTCTTTCAAAGGAGCAATCGGGAAAGTCTAAAGAATAAAGAAATTGAGAATTAAAATTTAAATCAACCAGACCTAAAATCAAGAAATAAAGAAAAGAACAAAAATGAATTGAGAAAGGTACCATGGTGGGTTTGAATTCCTTGATTTTCTGCAATTTCTTCAACTCGATCTGCAATTTCTCCTGCTCTTTCCCCTTGTTCTCAAGTTCCTCCTCCTTCATCTTCAGCATCTCGTCTTTCTCTTTCAGCAACTCCTCGGTCTTCTCCTTCTCGATCCTCATCTTCTGCATCATCTCTTGCATTTCTTGCATTTGTTTCTCGAAAGACTGCGCCTGCGCCTGTTTTCCCTTGGCGGCGGCCTTCCCTCTCTTGGGAGAAGCGAGAGTTTGAGAGAGTGCGTCGTGATTCTCTTTGGAAGGATCGGCTTCCATGGGTGAGAGAACTGGAGTTGGGGAAGCCTGAGCGATCTTTTGTGCCAAGATATTGGCTTCGTTCGTCGATGGGTTTTTCTGTTTCAGGGCTTTTCTTCCATTGTTTCTTGATTTCTTAGGAATATCAGAAGAAACGGCTACATCAGCCATTTTTGGGAGACAAATAGAAATTAAGAGAGAAAAGAGAAAGAAGGGATTTTCTTGGAAAATGAAATTGTGAATAGGGATAGTTGGGAAGAAGAAGCGGTGGGATTATAAAGGGGGAGCGTAACGGTCTGATTTTTAAAATTCAAAATTAGTTCTTGAGATTTAAGAGGGAGTTGGCGTCCAGGTTTAAAATATTTTGACCGTTGATGGGGAATTGAGGGATTTATTTGGATTCTTCACCATAAAATGGAAAAATTACTTTATTCAGCCTAAAAAGTGCCTCAATTAATTTCTTAAGACAAAAAAGGGAAGGGGAGGGTTTGTATTGTATTTTCATCAGTTATTTTCAAAGAAAAATATTTCGACCATTAAAAAAAAAAAGAATTATTATGAAGATGGAGATGGTCCATGCTAAAATATAATTGTAAGCATAATGCATAAGAGCAAGTTTTGAAAAATCATGTATACAGAAATTGGCAATGATTGAATTTTATAAATTGAAGCTATTATTGTTAATGCATGAATTATACAAACAAGTATGGATTAATCTATTCATGAATTCTTTTCCTATATCTATTAATCCCCTGTACGAGAAAGGTGACTCAGCAAAGCCATACTGAAGAACCCCATTGGTTTCACATGATAAAACCGCCATGATTCATCTAATAAATATGAAGAAGCATCACTCAAGCTCACACTGTCAAAATTTCTGAGTCAAAAAACCAATCTGTTGTAAAATGGCTCAGGCAAACTTCTTAACTAACCATTAACCACCATTTCCATAATCACATCATTCCAATAGTCCATAGGTCCAGGTAAACACCAATGTAGACAGTCATTCTGAACAACTGCTGTTTTGTTCTCCGCAAATGGCTGAAATTGACGGTATGGACCTGGGTGCCCGTCTGGCCTTGATAATAAGAGATTTGTGAAATCAAGAAGCTTGAGATTTACCCCATTATCAGCAGCTTTTTCAGCTGCCTTCTCAAACTCTTGCAATTCAACGTCGCGTAGAATCCTGTTCAAGTCCTTTATTTCAAACTCTCCTTCTTTAGCTGGTGTTGTCTGTGGACAGGTCCCTCCATTGTGCCATTCCCCATTCTGAAAGTGATCTGGCGTGGATGTCCTAAAAAAGATCGAGCCCTTGTGCTTTGATTTCACAATGAAGTCCATGACATGGTGCAGGGTTTTGTTGTAAGCAAAGACAAATCCTACTTCTGTCAGGTTTTTCCCTGGAGGACATATATGGCAACCAACTATGGTGTCATTCTCATGGTAGACTGCAGCCTTGAGATACCATTTTCCAGTTGAGATTATCATGTAATCTAAGCTCTCGTAGATATCTGTCCATGTCTTATCAAGTTTGTCCAGGTGCAGCTGCACTTCAGCTGTAGAAACACCATTGTTATCTTCAAAAATAGCAGCCTTTACAAGAAAAGGGGACCAAATATTTGATATCGAGAAATTGTATGATGGGAAATGCCATCTCTTCGATTTGTATTCCTCGTCGTGGTAAACTTCAACAGGCAGTTCAACCTGAAAGTTTTATGGAAGAGTAATTGTTAATAACCCAACAAGAGTTCACCACATCTTGAATAGGAGAGAAACATCAAAAAGAGCACAAGATTTATGCTTATTCAGAAGAATATACACATAAAAAGTCAAGTCAAAAGCCGCCAATCCACTGCTCTTCTCCCTATAAATTTCATTATACTTCCAGAATGTTTCTTTCTCTTTTTATAGATAGGTAATGACAAATGCTTCTTCCTTTAGCAAATCAATAAGAGATCTAGTAACATATCTAATATAACCAATCAGCAGGACTGATTTGGTAATACCAGATGCAATCAAAAATAAACAAAGCACAACTAGAGTATCTCTCCCATGCAGCACAAACACTTTAACAAAATCCCCAAATTTTCATTCTTTTTGGATTGACATTGAAGTGCAAGGTCATCATTCAAACAAGCCTAGTTAAGTTGGTTATATTATTACCAAGCAACTAGTGAGGATAAAATACAGAGGGATATATATGCAGTTAACACAAGGGGAATGAAGCATTGAAATTCCTTACTCTACCACAAAATCAAATGAAAACCCCGTCAAAGACTCTCAAATTAATAAGTCTAGCAACCACTAATTAGTGTGATAAAGTGTGATAAAGACTAGCAACCACTAATTAGTTTCTACACTAACATAATTCCTCACCGTCCAGTTGAACTAGCTATTAAAATTAGGCAATATTAAACCAACTGATCAGAGTGGCCGAGAAAAAAAAAGGTCAGCCCATCATAATAAGTCCCAGTATTAAAACATGGCTCTGATGACAAAGCATCTTTGCTAGCCAACAATTTTCTTTTCCCTTCATGGAACCTATGAAAACTAATTTCAGATTTCCTGCTATGAGAGGAAAGAGAGGGTTAATCTTGATTTTAGCCATCTACTGGTGCAACTAATATTCTAGCATAAGTACTGCACAGATGATGCTATAAGTTTGTGGTTAAGTGGAAATTCAAGGCCAGGGAAGCTGTATTCATTTCAGTTTATCCCAAAGGCAATGTTAAAAATTTTGCCATAACAATCAGAAAACATACTCTAGCTAGCATGCACAGCAATGATTGCACATGGTTGCGAGATATGGAATCGCCAATCAAAGCCCATGCTTTATTCCTCATCAACTCCAGAAATCTCTCCACATTAAATCGAGGTAGCTGACAATCACGTGGCTTCCACTTCCAGTATAGATACCCAGTATCAGGGCGGCCATTCCTCATACAATTCTGATGACCTTCTATCAAGGGGCAGCTCTCATTGGTGTAAGCCGGACCTGAGGGATTCGGAATCCAATCCCCTGTAAAGAGATCACACTTTTCTGCAACAACATCTGGTGCAACCACAAATCTAAACAGTTAAGCCTCAACAGCAAAAGCAAACTCACTCAAAAGAATCAACAAAACCTTGTATGTAAGATGTCAACAACAAAGGTGATAGTGGAAATAAATGATGGATGGAAACATCAATAAACGAAGACAAATGCAGAACCACAATGACAAGAATAAGAAGCTCTAGTACTCAATACCAATATACCATTAAAAGGACCCTTTTCATCAACAATATTAGTAATCGACTAAAGACACTAAAATGGGTGGTGGCAGGGGAAAGACACTAAACAAAGTGGCTAAAAGTATCAATGAATCAAGAAGAGCAGTAATACAGTAATCAATAATAAGAAAGAAGAAGTTCCACCAAATCTTAGCATCTTACACTAACATAAACCAACTAGAAGAAAGAAACCCATTCTAATTTTCAATCTTTCTAATAGAAAACAATGCTTTGAATACTAGATCAGCAGATCTCAGTATACCAACTCTACTTACAGCTGATTCTATGCCAATTAGAATCAAAGGGAACAATAGAAAATGAGAAAAATGAAATCCCAACAAAGTAAAGATCCAAATTTAGTTACCTAATGGTATCTGATCTTCATTATCAGGTATTTCAACAGCAGGAGGAGGTTTCAAGGCTGGCTCTTGAACTTGCTCTTTCTCTAAAACAGGGGATTCTAAATCAGATGCAAATCCTTTAGAACGAGAAACGAGAAGCCTGAAAGCAAGACCCACTAAGAGAATGGCAACAGCAAGCTTTACAAGGATGTGTTGATGCTTGTTCAGAGACCATGACTTCCAGTTCACTCTCATTTTTCTCTTTTTCCTCTCTTTCGCCTGCTTTGTTCTGTTTCAGGAAAACTTGAATGGCTGCAAACTCGTAACACCGACCGACATCGGATTCTGTCAATTATTGTACATGGTTTAATTATGGAGTATTTAATTTTAAATTTTTCTTCTTGTTTTTTCACCAAAAAAATATTCTCTTCTGTAGTAGTAGTAGATGGTTTTATCCTTTTCTTCTTCTTCTTTTTCTTCTTTTTTTAAGACTGTTTTTCATTTCCAATTATTAAGTAATTATTATTATTATTTTTTGTAAGTACTAGTATATTTTAGTGTTTATTTAATCGCATTTCACCAAAAAAAAAAACTTTATTTGATCGCAGCAGTTGGCGGCTTAGATTACTGGGTTAATTATGGTATTTTCATGGCCATAAACCCCCCAAAAAGAAAGTGATTATTAGTATTACATGTACTTAAAAAGTAGTACTAGATTATTACTAAAACTTTGAACCCAAAAAAAAAAGATTATTACTAAAACAATGTAATTTAATTACAACTAATGAACGTTGGACCAAGAAAAGAAAAAGAGGTATCTAGATTCAAAGGCAAAGTATTGTGCAATCATTTTCTGTCGGCAAAGATCGTGTATAAATAAAACTGGTAATTCTAATTTCCTCTCTTCTTTAATTTTTTATTTATTTATTTTTCAGTAGTATATTATACTAAGCATATTTATTTAATTCTATCTCTGTTACTGTAGCATATTTAATGTTTAATAAAATAAAATAAAATACTATAGAATACAACTATTCCCTCCCCTGGCTTATAAACTTTGTGCAGTTTCCAAATTAATTATCAGATGACAGAACATAGAAAACATTAAAATAAGCTTTTGCAGGTTGTAACTGCCCAATCTTTCCATAAGCTTCCATACAATACAACTCTTCTCTGTCTTTTTCCATTTATTGTTGAGTCCAACATTGACAGCTTCCCTTCCTGCCTCTTAAATAAAGCAATAAATTCATCTCATTTAAATCTATGGGATTGGGATGCAATAGGCCAATAGCTTCTTCAAAACTGAGAATCTTGTTTTGCCTATTAACAATTCAGAAGGTTGAGTTTGATCTTAAACCTAACATTGCAAAGAAAAGGACAACTTATTCTCTAGGTGACCTACTTCTTAACAAGCTGCCAAAACCCAAAAGCTTAAAATAACCTAATTAGTTTAACAGACTTTAAAAAAACATACTATATATATACAAGCATGTTTCCCTAATGAAACTTTTCTTGTTACAGATACTATACATTTTACATAGGATTTTGACTCTACACCAAAACACAGAAACAAGATTTTATAGGAATCAAACAAATATATCAGAATGGATAATGAATAGTAGTTATCAGAGGAAGCCATAGCAGTTTCTTCAAATAGGCTTATGAAGTCTTAACAAGCTCTTCAATCACTCAGCTACTCACTCAAGGGGACTTGCATGCCAAAACCACGCGTCTCTTTCTCAACCCTATAATCCAAATGTCAATGTTTTACCAATCAGTAAGAAACAAGCTTGACTAAATTAAAGGGAAGGAGAAAAGATCAATTTAACTTGTTAATTATTGATACAGTGTAGGTGGACTTACGTTGGGGCTAGTTTGCCAAGACTGCACAATTGTATGCCAGTGCCCTGATCAAGAACTCTACCCGAAAACTCGATAATATAGCTTTTATCTCTTGTTCTTGGTAACCCTTTGTTAGCTAGTATGTCTAGATCTTTCTGATGTAGTTCTCTCCCATTTACAAAGACACCTGTGTTTCCAGCAGCACAGTTTCCTAGCATGGGGTAATTGAATTCTTCAATGAAGGGCTGCGAGACAAGATTAGATTATTATGAACAAGTTTGAGATAACAAAACTCTTTCACCAATGGAAAAATATGTAACTAAGAGTCAATTGATCTCACAGGAATTATGCCAGAGCAAGTTTGACCCATCACACCCCAGAATCCAGCTTGAGAATCATACCTTTTAGAAGGCAGAACAAAAAAACTCTTGATATTTCACAGTAAGAAGAGAGTAGTATTTAACTATTTATGGAAATGGAAATGCAATAAATGGAAAATTATCAGATGAAATTTATCCCACAGGACAGTAATTTCTTTAAAGAATATTATGCAGTACTGTTTCTGCTGCAAATTTTCCAACATTCTTACATGAATAAACCAGTTATTCCTCTTCTTCATCATTGTTATGTTTTCTTTCTCCTGCCTTTTTGAGTTTGAGAACTGCATTGATAGTTTAAATTCAAATAATCTACATTACATCTAATATAAAAGTTCAACATCAAGTAGTTTAAGTATGCCTAGAACTAGAAGGATATGCATAAATTACCACTTACCAGTAATTTCCTGGCTGAATTGGCCCAGCTTGCTTTTCAGCATTCCTAACTGCAAAGTCAGATATAGGTTGTCCATTCACCAAAACAGCAGGTCTTTCATTCTTGATGTTACCATTGGATCTTGAGAAATCTCTAAAGCTTTTCTTGATAATACCAACTAAAAATGATTTGCTCCCTTTGTGGAGTTTCAACTGGTTTTCTTCTTTGCTCTCTTCCATAGAGTTTTGAGATGATGAGCTTGCATTTCGATATCCACTAAAAGAAACTTCCACCTCAGTTGGCACCGGTACACTTTTCTCAGTAACAATTTGAGAGGCATTTTTCATTGGGATAATCTTCTCTTGCTGTTCTTGTTTAGTTCTATTTCCATTTCTACGGCTGCTCACTGCTTGATTAGATGATGAGTTTTGAACCTGCTCCTGCAAAGTGAAACTTAAAACTGTTGGGGAAACATCATTAAGATGGGAAGATACTGGAGAATCTCTCCAATCAATCACATTATCAGGGCTCTGCTTTTCCTTGGAAGATATTAGGCCATAACCAGAGTTTTCAACATTGCTGGAGGTACTGATGGTGCCACCAGACTTAGAACATGCATGAGAACTTGGTTGCTTTTCATTGAATGACCCAGAAGACTTTTCTTCAGCCTTAGTAGATCTCTGCTTTGAACTTTTAGTTTTAGGAACAGAAATAATCAGTCCTTTCTTCTCTATTGCAAACTCAATCACAGTTGAACAAGCACCACACTGTAATCTCTGGCCCTTCCTCTTCACTTCTTTGAATTTTCTAGGCAACACCAACAATTGCAAGCAATTAGGGCATGTTATAAATGGAGCACCACCGGCTATAGGGTGACAAAGTTGTTTATTCCTGGACCTTAGCACTGCCCTTCTCGGATATCTCCGAGCAAAACCATCAATATCTGAATCAATATCACTTGGCCATACATGTCCTGCTGGATCTTGAAAGTTCAATTGAGGGCATTTGGCAACTCTAGGAAGATAATGTTGCCCAACTCTATCAGACTTTGCATAGTGGTTGAAAGTGGAATTGCAGGGCTCCTCCATAAACCTCCTATTGATTAAACCAGGAGGTTTCTCATAGCAATGCGAACATGAGCATGAAGGGCGGTCATACAAGGCTTCCTCTGGATTTGGATATGATGCTTCATTAATAAAATCCATATGTTGCCTTGAAGAGTAACCATAAGTCCTTTGCTGAGGGCGGTTATGGACTACTGGATATTGAGGTCTCCTGTGCATACCTGGTGAGATAGAATCGCCATACTCAGGCATCCTGCGGTGAACATGCTTTAGAGCTAGACGGGAATTCCCATAGAAGTTCTGCACATGGTCATCACCATTCATGGAATCGTGATTCGAATAAGTCAACTCCGAAACATGATGACCATTTGCAGAACTTCTATGGAACTTATTCCCAGTCAAACTGCCAAGAGGGTCAGCAGAAGCCATCCTTTTATCATTAGGAACTGATTCCCTACTTAGTTGATCTGTTAACTCCTGCAGCTTCTTGAGCAGCTGGGCTCGATCATTCTCAAAAGTTTGAACCCCATTAGTCACATCAAAACTTTTGCCTGGTTTGTGGTAACCATAAACAGAAGCAGACCTATAACTTGAAGGTCCCTCATCAGGATAACCAAAGGCTGAAAATCTATCCTGTTCATCAATTGTTCCCAGGCTCCTCTTGTAAAACCCTCCAACCCCATCTCTGTCAACACCCTTTAACCTCAAAGACCTAGCAAAGTCTGCTAATCTGGGCGAGTAGTCTAACATTTGGCTATCTCTACCTGAATTAACTGACTTAGACCTATTAACATTCATATTATGTTCATCCCTTTGAGCCCAATTGTTCATTGGATTCTTTGATGATGGCAGATTATTATCAACATATCCAACTCCTTTCTCAGCTCTAGTATGCTTATGTCTATGTTCCTTCACATTCTTGTCATCCTCAAGGAAAATTTTCTCGTTGTCTCTTCTTGATGGAACATTGTTGGGATTCATGTTACTTTTTTCTCGAAAAGTTTTCTCTTTTCTCCTACTTATACCCTCAACTCTACAAATTTCAGTGTCAGAAGCATTTGCTAACTCACCCATTTCCTCGATTGAATTATCCAGAGACCCATTACTAGCTAGCTCTTTCTTCTTTGCTGTATTTTCAAAGAAAAAATAAATAAAAAATCTCTCAACTGTATGAACTATGAAGGGTCTGTTAAATTGCAGACAAACCGACACATAAAAGGAAATTTGAAAGGAATAACGTTAGAATGCTCCCTTTTTATGCAATCATGTCAAAATTTCCCTTTTTCCCATTTAATTTCTAAGCAAGAAAAAGTAACTGTAAAGCGAGAACTAACCTTGAAGGATAGCACCGCAGGAACCACACTTGTAGACAGAGTAATCCGGAAGTTCCTTAATCAGAGTTTGACACTTGGGACAATGAACTAACCGAACATTTGATTCTTCAGCCATTCACTACTTGCTGTCATTTAACTACTCGATTCCTTGACAAACCTTATCGTTTAGAATTGAGAGACAAAGAAGTTTTTAGGACAGAGAGCGAAAGCAAGTTACTAACAGTTTGAGAAGAGCAGAAATGTTCAAAAGTCTGAAAGAAAGAATATGTTTTTTTTTCCTAGTAAAAAAATGACAAGTTTGGAGGGAAAGTCGTAATAACAAAATCGATGTGTTTTGTCATTCCTTCATTTGAAGAATCAAGAATGGGCCCAAAAGGGTAACGTGTTGAAAGCTTCTATCAGAAAATTTCGTGGAAAAAAAAGCTGCCCAATATGTTTCTTGGCTCTTGCTTTCGTTTGAAGAAAAAATGAAAAAAAGGTAAAACAATGGCCTCTGACTGAAAGGACTTGTTCGAAAGACGACCTCAACGTTGGAATTCAATTAAATAAATTGCGGCACAAATATCAGCTTGCACCTTTAAGTTTAAGCGAAACCTTCAAGCTTAAAGTAACCGTCATTTTACATTCAATTTTTTTATTTTAACCAAAATGTAATCTAAAGTTTTATTTTTGTATTACATTGCACTCTTCATCACAGTAGGACAAACGATTCTATCACGGTGTGTGACGTGGCATGTCACGTGTACCAAAAAGTGACACGTGACATGCCACATGTTTCAAAAAGTGATACGTGGTGCCACGTGCACAAAAGGATACGTGACACGTATCATTTTTTGTCCATGTGGCATGCCACATCGGACACCGTGACCGATCTGTTTTGTCCTACCGGACAAAAATAAAACTTTAGGGTGCGTTTTGGACAAAATAAAAAAGCTAGGTGCAAAGTGACAGTCCATACAAACTTAATTATGCAAAGTGGTATTTATGCCTAAATAAAATAAACTAAACTAATGGCTGCTCTGTTCTTTGCCACACGTTGAATATAATTGTCCTTCTATGGTACAATTATGAATTACCCCTAACTATGTCTCAATTTTGGATATTATGGGGTTTTTAAAGGACAAAGTAAGTAACTTTTTCTTAATTAAAATCATTTTCCTTATTATTGAGAAATTTAGAAAAACAACGCGAGGAAAGGTTGAAAGAGGATAAATTATTAGGTGGGACGGACCAACCACATCATCTATGGAACCAACCAGTGATAGAAAGACAACTCATCAATTTTCTAAAACCCTATCCCAATAAAATCTTAAATTTGGAGACTTACCCTTTATATAGGGTTTGTTTTAAAAGGGGTTAAACCTTGGGCTAAAATCGTGTCTTAATTTAAGGAATTAATTTGACATGGCAAAATTCTATTGGTTAGTCCCATGGATGACGTGGCGGGTTCGTCCCACCTAATAATTTCTCTGAAAGAGAGAGGATGGCGTTAATTAAGCATTGATGGAAATGAAATTGCTAGGAAGTCAAGAGCAAATGTATGAAATGGCCAACGATCCTCTTGTCATCAACATCATCAATTTTAAGCCTTTTTTTCATTGGTTAGTTGACTCTTAATTACCCAAAAGTCAGAGCAAACGAAAACGAAGGAGAGGAAGGGACTGAGTCAAGTGAGAGTGGATAAGCTCTTTGACTCTCACATTGAGTTCTTCTCAAAACTTTAAAATCAATAGTTTTGTTTTGCCACTCATTTCTGTGCCTTAATTTCTCTAGCTTTTCTAAGAAGGTTCTATAGTCGTTTTATGATAACTTCTCCTTTAAGTTGTCAAATAAAAAAATACTTTTTTTTTAGATTAATAAAAAAAATACGAGTAGTAGTAGTAAATAATTGGATTATTATAAAAAGATTGAATGTGTCCTCCGAAAAAGTAAGCTTCTCTCATGGTCCAAGAGGCACTATGACTTGAAGTGTGATTTTTTTTTTTTGGTGCAACTTGAAGTGTGATATGCTAAAGTTTTTTTTTTTTTTTGACTATTTCATAGCTTATACTTAGGGGAAAAAACCATATTGCTAATTTTCCAAATTTAAAAGTTAATAGGAACATTCATTTCATTTCATGCTTCATTGCTGTTTAAACAAATTATTACCACTCATACTTGTTTATGTTTACTAACTTTCAACAAGGTGGGCTTGAGCCTGGAATTCAATTCAGTGTTCCGCTAACTTGTAAAGTTGGGCTCCAATGGACTATAAAATGGGTTAATTAAGGTTAGCCCAGTTTCAATTTTTTTTTTTCTTTTGGTGACAAAGCTTAGCCTAGTTTCATTTTTTTTTTTTTCTTTTTTCTTTTCACTTTCTTGTTTCACATGAAAATCTACTGAATTTTGTTCTTCTGGGTCATGTCTTGAATTGGGCATCTAAATCAGAATCTAAAATCATTTGGGATTTCCCCTGAATAAAAGACTTGCTCAATTTATATTGCTATTGCTATATACAGAGGAATAAAGAAAACATACTATTTTAGATCCTCTTGCAAGCATAAAACTAAGTAATTGCTACACAAATCAAAGCTAAAAGTAGAGCTACAAACCTAAAACTTGCCTCGATTTATATCTTTCGATTTCTTCAGTTCTTCAGCTTCTTGCTTAGCATGAACTAACTCTGCAGGTTTACACGGACTATAAAATCCACTCCAAAGCTTTTTTGTCCTTCACATTGCCGTCATGTTTTACATTCTTCATCTTCCAAAGTGCCCACTTCACAACTTTTCTTAAAAATCCCACTCCAAGAAGATTGGCCATTTTCCCCTCGGCTGCAACTTGGGGCTTGTTTGAAATGATTTGCCTGCAAGGATATGGCAAAGCCATGGTGTGCCTTTCCAAGACATGACCAAATGAAGCCAACTCATAAGAATCATACAAAGGACTCCCACAATCCCAAATCCTATTATTATCACTTTCCTCTGATTTCTTCTCCATAAACCAAAACTCTAAAATTGGAGTCTCAGCAGAACAACCAACCCAAGCCACCCCATATAATCTGATCTCTCTGTTTTTAAATTAAGCTATATGTCATTTAAATGTTTTTCCGTTTTGTTTTCTTCTTCGAAGTTCAAACAGGACACGATATTGTCACTTAGGCATTGGTCTTGTTGTGTTGAAACAACGTGCTACCTGATGTATAGGCAGTCGGAGTCGGTCCAATGCCAGCGCTTCAAAGTTGAAACAACGTTGTTTGGGATTTTCAAGCTTAATTTACACTCGAGAGTTGTTGCATTAACATTAAGCATGCTGTGTGAGTATTACATGTTCATTTGCTCAAATGAATAAATTACTATGAATGGGACGGCGCGCGGCTACCTAACTTCAAACTATAGAAAGAGAATTATATCAAACTCAAAACCCTTTTGTTTTTTTTTTTGGTTTAATGTTGTTTGTCTTCATTTCTCTTTATGCCATTGATGGAATGAAAGGACGGCTTTCATGTTTTATGTTTAGTTGTACATGGTCGTCGTCTTTGGGTTTTTCTCATTTTCCACTAACCGTTTCTAGTTTCCAAGATTGATAATTATTATCTGGGTTCTGATTCGAATTATCTTGACCAATTAATTCATAAATGTGGTAGTGTTCAGTTGTTCACCTCACATTTGAGTTATAATGTTGTCAATAGTCAACAATATCTCACGCAATTATACAATTTTTCCACGGTCCAAATTAAGACATGAGAGTTTGGTTCCCCTTCCAAGTTTTTGTTTGAATAGCCAATTAAGAAAAGTAAAACTCCATAAATGCCCATGAATCCATGATGAACATTTAGATTCAAGCCACACCCTAAAAAACAGAGGTGTTTTAATTAATTTTTTTACAGAGTATCCAGAAACAGGGGAAGCCAATAAAGGGCAAATAGGCAAGCATGGGCCTAGCACTCTGGCACACTAGGTCATATTTCAAGTTCCTGGGCCAGCTCTTTTTAAATTAATCCATTTATATAATGGCAAATTCCTATATGGAATTGCATTTTATACTGAGAATGTAGCTCCTAATGAGAATTAGATTAACGAACTATTTTACTAACAACAAGTGATTAGTTGAGGTGTTAAGCAGTCTCCACCCTGACAAGGATGAGAACACAAGTTCGATTTTGTGGAAGTGCATTTGTTAGGAGTGCTTTAACCTCACACGTTTCTAATTCGAAAGGGATTAGTTTCATGCCCAAAGGATTTGGGAACACCCTTGGTAAAACCAAAAAAAGATAGGCGTACTATTTTGCCGTCCAACTTGGTGAAAGCGGTCATATAAGCACTATCATAGATGTTAGGGTTAATTTTCTATCATAGGTGGATACCGCTGTCATGTGGAATTTCCATGTGGCATACCATGACAACGATCCAACCTATTTAAGTGGGTTCTACTGCTATATGAAATTTCAATGACTTTGACTACGATTAAGAAATGGATCATTTGATCGAAACTTCAAATTCAGAAGTTTATTTGCCGAAAATAAAGTTAAAGGGCTAATATGACATCTTGTGAAGTTGGAGGGTCAAAAGTACAATAAACCGAATCAGATATGTGAACCTTCCTTCAAATGGCACATAGAAGAAGGCAAAAGAATATGTTAGTATCATTCTAGCACACGAATATATAAACAACTAAATGGACACATAGCCATAGTATCCATCGCATTCCATTTCCACTATTCGTTGTTTTGTTTTCAGTTAAAGAATATTATCATTATACCAAACACTTTTCCTAATGTCTACAAACGGCTGGGAAAAATGAAAATTACAGCCCCAACTTGTAATGAAAGAAAATACTAAAAGGTTATATATTCTTCCCTACCCCTTTTTCTTTTTTACTCTGTTCCCTCCCTTTTCCCACCAATTACTAACGGGACTTAGAAAAGTTTAATATTTCCATCCAGCTAATTGAAGTGGAAACTCCGAGGAAGCCATGAAATCTTTCTTGTCTTTCAATCAGATCCTCGAACTTTATTTCTGTTCTGTCTTAATTCTTAAATTAATTTTATTAACAAAAAAGGAGCCATTCAAGCAATGTGTAAAAGGTCCACTTTGATTCCTTTCCTCCATTATGTAGATAGAGATGTTTGAAGTTGCCACAGAGGCAAGAGCAATAAAAGTCCCAAAAGGCTTTAATTTCCTTTCATCAATTTCTCTACATTTGATTATGTTGAGAGGCTTTTAGCTATGTGCTGAAAATTGGCAATGGACAAAAATTTGTGGACCTTACTCCAGGCTTCAAGCTAGCCACAAGCTTTGGCTTTAAACAGCAGAGAGGGAAGGAAAGTGACATTATGGATAAAACCCAATTTTTTTGACAAATCTCTTTATAAGATAATAATAAATAAAATATATGAAGATTATAACATCTAGCTTTCTTTAAAATCTTTTATAAATGAAAGAAATGAATTTGTTTATAATTTCAATTACTTATCAAAATCAGGTCCATTCAATATCAATTTATCTTTAATTATGGTCTAAAACTTAGCATTGAGAACATTATAAGCATTCTGGCCAAAAAAAAAAAAGCTTAATAGGGTAATAAGCAATAGCACGACGACGTTTACAGTAACCCTTGATGAGAAAATTATATAAAAGTGGATTTTTATGGCAATTAATTGCAGCAAGGAATATTAGACACTTTGAACTTTGAAGGGTAGGATTCCATTCTTTTGCTGAACAAAGATGACAGACTTTTGAAAATTATTAGTATGAATTTAAACAAGCAAAGTTGAGCTGCACACTTCATATGTGAATATTAGGGAAATAAAAAAAAAAAAAATGAAGGCTACTTTGGGTGCAAAAACAAGATTAGGTGTGTTCCTAAGAAATACTATAAGGCTTAGCTAATTATATGGTCACTCAATTAAAATATGCCTAATTATGGTCACTCAATTAAAGTATTCTGTTATTGAACTAGTTCTAAGAATTCAAAATGATTACTCAACTTTCATTAATTAATTTTATTGACAAAAATAAGAGAAGGAAAAAAAAACTTTCATTATTTAAATTGACACCACTGAAGTTTTGTTTTTTCTTTATTATCCTTTCCTTCATCCTACTATACATGTTCACATGTATTTAGCAATTTTTTTTGGTGATTATGTATTTAGCAATTTAATTAAATTTTGGTGATTATATGTATTTAGCCTGGCATGATCAACAGCTTTAATTAAATTTTTTTTTACCAAAATTTTTTTTAATTAAAGCTGTTGATCATGCCAGGCTAGATTTGGGTTGGGCTCTTAGTATATGATGATGATCTTGTCAACCCATTCTAGCTTGACCTAGATACTTTTCTTTTTGGTGATGATAAGAGATTTTTCTATTTAATCTTCATTTTGAAATATATTCAAAATTATTAGTAGAATATTACTATTCTACTATTAATAAATTTATTTTGTTTTTCTTACAAAATTTAGTTATAGGCTTTTAGCTACTTAGCTAGTACTTCAAAGAAAAAGAAATTGAATTTTTTGGGTCTAAAACAATGTACTTGGCTGTTCAAGGTCTTGGATTAAAAAAATGTTGAAAATCAATCAATATTTTCAATAATCTTACTTAACTTTCTCACCAACCCACCTTAATTAAATATAGGAGTATTTTATTTTATACTAATAACCCTAATAATAATTTTAAAAATTGTTTTTTGTTTTCCTTCTGAAGCAAAGATCTTTCATCAATAATCAAAATTTACCTGTTTATTTTTCTAATAAAAATGCGGCGACCGTACATTTGTTATTTGTACCACGTTTTTTCTGTTTTTTACTAGTAATATTTTTAAAAAATAAAATCCATTTTCTTTAAAAAAAAATCAATTTCTCAAATTTCCAAAATTGTCCATATATAAACCTCTTAAGTCCCAACCCAACCGAAGCGGTTGGTTACATTTTCCTCCAAAGCGCCTCCCCTTTTATTACGTCATTAGCCCATGCTCGCTCACTCTCACTCATTCCCATAATCGCCGGAGAGAGGATCTCCTCTTCTACGCCGATCACCGGACTCCGGTCAACGCCCACACTGGCCGGATAAGTTAGGGTTCTCGCGTTATATTCGCTTTTTCCTTTTTTTTTTTATTTGTTTGTTTTGCATATTTTTCATTTTACTATTCTCTCTCCCGAGAAATGGCGTCTGAGGATGTGAAAAGGGGCGAGTCGGCGGTGTCGACCATCGTGAACCTTGCGGAAGAAGCGAAGCTTGCTAGCGAAGGAGTTAAAGCGCCGAGTCACGCCTTACTTACTATTTGCAAGTCTCTTGTTGCTGGTGGTGTCGCCGGTGGCGTGTAAGTGCCTTTCTTTTTTTGTCTTTTTTCTTCGATCCGATTCTTTTTCTTGGTTTTTCCTAAAGAAGTAATAACTCTCGAAGTGAAGTTTTATCATATTTTCTCTTTTCGTTTGAGAAATTTTACATTGTGTGTTGTTTTAGTTTTACCTTTTGTTCAACATTTCTGCTGAGTTAGTTTTCCTTTCCACTTCTGGAAAAAAATAATATCAATTCTTTGTATGAATTCGTTCCCCCTGTTTTAGAAAGAAGTGTTTTCTTTAATGGAACTTGTTAATTTTGAAGGTTGGATATCTCAAGGAAAGTATCGTTCTTTTTCGCTCTATTTTGTTTAATCCCAGAAAGTTCACACTTTTTTTTGGTCAAAATGTGAAAGTAATTCTTACTCTCTTATCTTATAATGAAACTGTTCTCATATATGTTTAATTCTCTGTTTCAACTATTAAAATTTTGAACATTTTTATATCTCTACTAATACTCGTTATTTAAATATTGAATTAGGGTCTCTTTCCCCCTGGTATTTCTTTTTTCAAACAAAGATAAACATATGCAGTTCAATGTCTGGAATTAATTGCTTATGATGCAGAGATTCTCTGAGACACAAAGCTCGTATAGATGAACAGCTAATTTATTATATAATAGTAGTAATAGTTTCATGTTTGTTGATTTTTCATGTAAACCCCCCCCCCCCTTTTCCCCCTTTTAAGTATTTTACGGAATTGGTACTTTAGCTTTCAACAGCTTGAGATGTATAAAAGATCTTGTTTCCATATGGTTACTTCGATTTGATATAGTATTTCAACATTTAGTAAACATTACAAGAGTTTGAGATGGTCATTAAACTGCAAGGACAGTGAATATGGTGGTATTTGATGCTTTGAGAAATGTGATTGTAATCTTGTTATCTGGATGGTGGTTTGAGAACTGAATTGAGGATCAGAGGGAGGATTGAATCTTGGGATGATGATATGTGAAGAATGTAGTAAACCTCATGATCTAAGAAGTTATATTTGGAAACATTTTCTGCCTGAAAATAGTTTTGGGAATGGTACGGAAGATCAGAGGGAGAAATATTACCATGTTACTGTTTTTTTTATGTTTTTCTTCATTTGCTGTGCTTACACACTGTGCTAGGATAATAGAGTACTGCTGCATCTGTATTGTGTTAGGGTCATGATTGACTTACTATTTGCATTTCCATTCTTCCTAGACTGAAGGTTTATCTATCTGTTTCAGGTCTCGTACTGCTGTTGCTCCCCTAGAAAGATTAAAAATTTTACTTCAGGTAGTTTTTCATTGTCATTGGTCCTTATTCATTGAGTTATGATTCCATCTGTATGCTTTTAAGCTATATTTCAACCCTTTATCACTAGTTGTCTTCTAATTTTTCTAGTTTGATGATTCAACTTAATGTCTATTCTCAGGATTTTTAGGGTGCTAATGATTATGGCTTTGCATTTTTGATGTTTTGCTATATTCTTCTAGTATTAGTTTATATTGTTTAGAGGGTGTAGGGTGACAAGATTTCCTTTCTAAATCTGCAGGTTCAGAATCCTCATAGTATAAAGTACAATGGAACAATCCAGGGCTTGAAATATATATGGAGAACTGAGGGTTTAAGGGGATTGTTTAAGGGAAATGGTACTAATTGTGCTCGCATCGTTCCTAACTCAGCAGTGAAGTTTTTCAGCTATGAGGAAGCATCTAAGTAAGCTTTAGGAGTTCCTTTATTCACCATTAGCCTTTGGATGTTTTCCTTACACTTTCTACATCAGTTAAATGATGCATATGTTAATCTTTGAAGTACGATATAAGTATTATAGAGTATGAACTAATCTCCTTCCTTTTACTTCTACCTTTTAATCTAGGGTGATTTTACGCCTTTACCGACAGCAAACAGGAAATGGTATGCCTGCATCTTTTTTGCCTTTATAATCTTTTTTGTTATTTACCACTCAATTATACGTGTAACATTTGTGGTATTTGAAGCTGATTGGCATGATTCAATTTCATTGAGTTTATGCAATTATTGAGGCAAATATATCCTGTTCGTGAACTTAGTGAGCTAAATGTCTGATGATTTTGTGCCAAATGAAATGACAAATGAGTGCCCTGGATTGTGTGACTAGGGCTGTACAAGGTGCCTTGCATTCTGTTGCAAATATTGATATTGTGATTAGCATATTTAGTCATTACTTTCTTCTCTAATTTTGACTTGCAGAGGATGCTCAACTCACTCCAGTTCTACGACTCGGAGCTGGTGCATGTGCTGGAATTATTGCCATGTCAGCTACTTATCCAATGGATATGGTACGAGGTCGTCTAACTGTCCAGGTAAACTCTTTAATTTCTTTCTGGGACCTTAATTTGTTTTGACTTATGGATGGAGTTTCATTCGACTTGTAGGATGGCTGGCCTTTTGTTATCTGACTTTGATGGCTAATGTCCACTTGTTATGTTTTGTAGACTGATAAGTCACCACGCCAGTATAGAGGAATCATCCATGCTCTTTCAACAGTATTAAAGGAAGAGGGTCCTCGTGCTTTGTACAGAGGCTGGTTACCGTCAGTAATAGGAGTTGTAAGTAGAAATCTGCAGTTTTGATGCCTGAATATTTTACTGTCACTTGCATTATTTATAGGGGTCTGCATTCATTCATATGGATGTAGACTTCTTGTTAGGATGATGATTTCCACTTCTGGTCTGTTTGACTAGTCTGCAAGTTAGTTTGCATATAGCTGTCCATTGGTTTAATACTTTTAATTTTGTATGTGGTTTGACTTTTATAATGGAAAAAAAAAAAAAATCTCTCCTTTTGTTTGTATACATAGACCTAAAAGACACTTTGATGTTTATAGGTGCCATACGTGGGTCTTAACTTTGCTGTTTATGAATCTCTGAAAGACTGGTTGATCAAAACCAAACCATTTGGGCTAGTTGAGGACAATGAATTGGGTGTTACAACAAGGCTTGCATGTGGGGCTGCTGCTGGAACGGTTGGCCAGACAGTTGCTTACCCTCTTGATGTCATTCGACGGAGAATGCAAATGGTGGGCTGGAAAGATGCTGCTTCAGTTGTCACTGGTGATGGGAAGACCAAAGCACCCCTTGAATATACTGGTATGGTTGATGCATTCAGGAAAACAGTTCGGTATGAGGGTTTCGGAGCATTATACAAGGGTCTGGTTCCCAATTCAGTGAAGGTTTGTTCAACATCTCAGTCTGTCTGTGCTCTCTCTCGATACATTCCCTTTTAACAAGTTTGTTGTAGTAGTTACCAATTGCTTCTTCTCCATTATTTACTGTAATCCTTTTGGAGCATTAGCTTCTTTGCATGCTGGTTGATCAAAAACCATTCCTCAGCAAGGAAAACTTACTTTATATTTCTTGTTGCCATTTTGTTTCAGGTGGTCCCTTCAATAGCAATCGCGTTTGTCACATACGAGTTGGTGAAGGATGTTCTGGGAGTTGAGTTAAGGATATCAGACTGAGAGAACTCCTAAGCTTTTTTGTCTTATCTTTTATATGTTCATTATGGTGGAGTGGAAGGGAAGGAAGTATTATATGATGGAGAATTTACTTAGTTTCTGAAGGTCGGAGGATATTAGGAGCCCACGTTCAGCTTTGTTGATATTTCTTCCTTGCTTAACAGGCTTTACACCCCATCTTCTTTACTTCAGTCGTAGGGTTTTAGTTCTCTTATTCATATATGTTGTCGCAATAAAGCATCTCTCAGGAGGTTATCAGAAAATAGTATATTTGTCAGGAAATTATGCCTGCTGGACATGCTTTCTGAAATTTTTTGATTTTCTCTTTTATATTAGTGAATTTAGAATTTTCTGTTACCAAGTTCCATTTGTGTTTATTATTATTTTTTTTAAAATTAAATACCTTAATATTAATAATTAACATCATAAACTGTGGCAATTATGAGTGCTTTGGGAGGCATAAATTTAGAAAAAATGCCTGTATATATTTTCGAGTCAAATTCAAGATTTGAGGACGGTATAGGCGAGTATGCACTATGTTTTTTTTTAAAAAAAATTATATATTTTGTGATTGTAGGAAATTTACTCAAAAAACCATACTTTTACGTTTGATGGAAAAATCCAAATTTCTTTACACGCACGACGCAACCGAGTTTCATGAGACATCTTATATGCTAATGCTAACATTACCTGACAAATTTGGGCCAAAATAAACATGAGAAAAATTTTCCCCTATCAACAGCCCAACTTGTTGAGTGAAAAAAGAAAAAAATGAAACAATGAAAAATGAATCCATATAAAATGCAAAACCAGAATGAACATAATATAATAATAATGGAATGAACAATATATTAATTCAGGGTACTTTCCTTCTAGGTTGCCCTCTGGACTCTGGCTGTTCTGGAAAGTATTTCCTTGAGGTCATCGCAACGACTGCGGTGGTAATCAATCCACAAGCAAAGCTGCCTAATGGCCTCCCTTTTTTCCTCTCCCAGACCCACAATTCCTTGCTCTTTCTCCTTCATCACTGTCTCCAATAATTCCACTTTCTTCTCCAAATGGTTCACTGTTTCCAGCAGATTCTCCTTTTCACCTTCTTCCTTGTTTGCCTTACTCTGTAGCTTCTCAGCTTTTACAAGTAACATAGATTCTTGTTCTTTCTGATTTTTGACTTGCTCAATCAAGTTGGTCACTTCATCCATCAGCCGCTTCTTTTCACTCTTGGTCTCTGCAACCCAATGTTTTGCAATCCTTAGCTCTTTCGATGTTTCTTCGATGCAATGCTCGTAGTTTCGGTAGCCGTCTTCGAATCTCTCGATGACAGCTTCAAATCCAGAAATGGTATTATTCACATTCTCTGAGATATCTGTGATCATCCTCCAATGGGCTTCATTGTTTGCAGCAATTATTCCAGACAATGTCATGACCTTCTCTTCCAGAACTCTTTGATCTTCCAGGAGCTTTGCTTCTGTTTTTCTGAAGCTCTCTTCATTTTCAGTTAGTAGCTGTTCCGTGACACGGAGTTTTTGGTTTGACAGCCGGAGCTTGACTTCGATTGTACGGACGTTCTCGACCAAAGTAGCGAGCTCGTCTCCTTTCATTTCTATATCTCTTCTCAAATCTTCAATGGTTTGCTCCAAATCAGCTACTATTTGATCTTTGGATAGAACGTTTAAATCGTGCTCTCCTTCCATTTCTTGCATCTTCCTTTCTGTGGCTTCAATAGTTACCTTGCTCTCCTGAAATGAAGCTTCAAGTTCTTTGTACTCCTCACTTAGCTTGTTAAATGCATCTTCTTGTTCTTTTAGCATTCTCTGATGATCTGTAATCTGGCTTATTAAGTCATTTATCTCATTCCCTTTTGCTTCCAAATCTCTTTGAAGGTCATCAACCATTTGCTTCAGGTCAGCTGCAATCTGAGTTTTAGTTTCAATGGTTTTATGGAATTCTTCAGACATTTCTTCCATCTTCTTTTCTGCAACTTCAAGATTTGCCTTGCAGTCTTGGTATAAGCCTTCAACCTGCTTGTACTCCTCAGCCAACTTGTTATATGCCTCTTCCTTTTCTTCTAGAATTCTCCGCTGTTCGTTGATTTGGCTTTCTAGCTCGGATTTCTGGTTCTCCATTTCTGTCCATCTTTCTGATGATTCTTGTCTCTCTTTCCCAAGCTGCAATTCCAGTTCTTTTTTCTGAGTCTGTAAACAATCCAACTCCTGCTGCAAATTATTGACCTGCTCCACTAGTGCTGTTAACTTAGAAGAAGTTTCATTCTGTGTGTTTGAATGTATTTCCTGGAGAGCAGTGAACTCGAGTGCTTTTTCCGCCAATGATTTCTCAATGCTTGCATGTCTTTCCTGCAGAGCAGTGAACTCAAGTCCTCTTTCTGCCAACATTTTCTCTGTGCTTGCATGTTTTTCGTGCAGAGCAGTGTGTCTTTCTGATGATTCTTGTCTTTCTCTCTCAAGCTGCATTTCCAGTTCCTGTTTCTGAGTCCGTAAAGAATCCAACTCCTGCTGCAAATTATTGACCTGCTCGACTAGTGCTGTTAGCTTGGAAGAAGTTTCATTCTGTGTGTTTGAATGTATTTCCTGGAGAGCAGTGAACTCGAGTGCTTTTTCCGCCAATGACTTCTCAATGCTTGCATGTCTTTCCAGCAGAGCAGTGAACTCAAGTCCTCTTTCTGCCAACATTTTCTCAGCGCTTGCATGTTTTTCGTGCAGAGCAGTGATTTCAAGCTCTCTTTCTGCCAGTGTCTTCTCTAATTCAGAAATTTGCCCCTGTAGCCCCATCTTTTCCTCCCTCAACTGACCATTCTCTTCGATTTTAGTTCTTAGCTCCTCTTCCAGTTCACATTTCTGATTCTTTAGAGAATTGATCTCAAACTCAAGATCCTTCAGTTGTGCCACCAGACTTTCTTTCTCCTGTAAAACTCTCTGTTCATCCCCGGTTTTGCTTAATATCTCTTCTTTTGCCTTTTCGATCTCAATCATATAATCTGAAATAGCCTGGGATTTTCTCTCAAGCTGCACTTCCAATTCTGCTTTTTGGCTATGCAAGTTCTCCAGCTCCTGCTGCAATGAGTTTATCTGATCCATCAAACTCTTGACTTGAATCGATGCTTCATCACTTTTAGATACTATGTGTTCTTCCAACTGAGCTTTCTGGGAGCGTACGGATTCCAAGTCTGCAAGCAGATTGTTGATCTGCACTGTCAAATTCTCCACTCTAGACAATGATTCTTTTTCATTATCCTCGACTTTCTTTGAGAGAGTCAGAAGCTCATCTTCTCTCTTTTGTGACATCATTTCAAGTTCTGAAATTTGAGATTGCAATCCAGCATTTTGCTCTGTCAGCTGTTTTGCTTCATTTGCTTTGGTCTCTATCTGCACCTCCATATCTCTGGTTGTTGCTCGCAGTGATTCCAACTCCAGTTCCAAGCTTGTCACTTGTGCCTCTAATTCTTTTATTTGAGCAGAAGATTGATTCCCATGCAGCTCATGCAACTCTGTGAGAGTCAAGAGCTCCCTCTCTTTCTCATTGAGTTTCTCCTTTGACTGACTCATCTCAGCCATGAGTTGTTGTATTGTGTCCTGTGCATGCTGAATCTCATTTGCAACCTCGGAGAGTTTTGAATTCAGCGATTTATTCTCTTCCATGGTAGCATTCAGATTGTGGCTCAATTCTGACACTTGCTGTTCTGCGGATTCCAGCTGCTGCTTAATATTGGAAGCTTCCCCTGTAACACTCTCAAGCTCTTGCTTTAGAGTTATATTTTCCTCCTTTAGCTGATCAACTTCTCTTCTAAGATCTTCTGCAAACTTCTCTCCATCTTCGGCTCTTCTGACAGCAGTCTCTTTCTCTAGAATCAAGTTGTCTCTTTCTCTAATCAGATCATCCAATCGTTGATTCACGTCAGCTTCTACCTTACCTGCAGTGTCCAGTTGATGCCTCAGCTCTTCATTCTCAACCACAAGTTTTGATTTTTCACTCTCTGATCTTTCATTTTCAAGCTTCAGGTTTCTGACGATTTCCTCTGCTTCTTGAACCTTGCTTAAAGAAGCTAGATACTCCGCATTTATAGCATCTTTTTCTTCACTTGTAGCTGTCAGCTTCTTCTTGAGGTCAGCAATTTCAAGATTTGCTGAATCAAGTTCTTGTTGAATGCCTTCTGCTATTTTCTGAAATTCACTTTCCAATTTTCCATTTTTACTGCCTCGACCTTTTGAAGAATTATCAGAATCTGAATCTGAACTTGATGAAGAGGAGGTATCTTTTTCTCGTTTGCCATGGGCTTTTTTCCTCAGCTCTCCTGTAAGATGATCATATTGTTCATAGAGATTTTCGTACTGCTTGTGGAAATCCTCAATTAACTGAATAAGTGGTTCCCTCTTGGAGTTAGCTACTGAGATCCCATCATTTTCTTCGACTTCTTCATCCTTGATGAGCTTCAATATTTTTGTCACCTTGTCATCAATTTCTGCAATGAAGAAAGTTTAGGCTTGAGATAAGAACAAAGAGCAGACCATAAGTGGAACATCATGTTAAGCTTATTGTGCAATTTCAAACCATTTATCAAAAAGTTTGAGTAAAGTGGAGAATTGCACCAAAAGAAAATTAGTAAAATGTAGAAAATTACCTATTTTACTTCCTTTAAGCTGTTCATTTTTTTCTGGATCAACATGGTGCCCAAAGAAGGACTTTATAGACTCCCTAAACCGATGCTTGGTCATCTCTTAGTAAGATTACCAACTAATTTTGCTCAACAAGTTTGCACGAAGACCAAGCAATCTCCATGTGGAGACGTTAATCTGAAAAGCATAACGAAGGATACCTTGTAGTAGTTAGTTTCAAGCCAACTCAACCAGAAACTGTATAACATACCCGTAAAACAAGTGAATCAATGCAAAAGGTGTAAACATCATCAGGTGTAAACATACCAAATAAATACTTAACTAAAAGGTTTAACCAAAGAACTCTGGCACTATTACAAATAGCAAACTGATGGCCTTTTCAGAAGCAAATTATCTATATTAACAAATAACAATAGTCTTGTTTGGACAGAGGCCCCTCTTTATTGCTACAAGAAAACACTCTAATGCTACAAAGTACAAACTCCTAAAGAATGTGAGAAACAATGTCCCAAAGTTAACCAGCAGTTGTGGACCACTTTTGAATATTAACAATTTGTAATATCAACTTGTTTTTAAGTGACATATCAGAACAAATAAAAAATGAAGTATGCCAAGATTCATTGCATACCTTGTACCAATTTGAAACTGGATTTAAGTTACTAAATTATCCACCACACATCTTCCTTTGAATTCCAACTCAATAATCTCCATTGCTCAATACCTAACATTTCCTCGTTTTTCACCTACTAAGCATTAAGTTTCAATAAATACTCTGATTCATGAACCTCCCTAGAAAGCCATAGCCGTTAAATCTATGTAAGTAATGGCCCCAACCCCACCTATACTCAAAAACCTTATGCCCTCACCATGAAACTACAAGCAATGAATCCATGTAACTACACCTAGAAAGGAAATTTTCACTTTTGGTAAGTACGCACTGCTTTCTATTTCTAATCACTGAAAAAGCAAATAATTACAAATAAAATCCAAACTCCTTTAGCAATCCAGCTCAAAAATGACAATTATATAACTTATATAAAAGCAACAATATCAACCTAATTGAAGTTGGGATCCAATCTTAGGATCTTAGCATCTACAGGATTAATCAATCAAGCAAATGGAGTAATAAAAAAGTATGAACATGTTTCTAAGAGCATGGACAGTATTATAAGAGGGGCCCACATAATGAGATACATGCATGACCACTGCCATTTACTACTAGATTATTTATTTATTGTTAAGCATGCAATAAGCAAGATTAGCGAATTAATTAGATTACAAAAAAACAGCTAAAGCCTAAAAGGCCAATAGCAAATTTTCTAAAGAAGCAAACGTCAGCAAAGCGGCAGATTTCATATGATGAATAAAGTCTGGCCTGGCGCCACCTCATCATCACATTCACTGGGGAATGGAAGGAAAAGGAATCACCAAAGACCCAACCAAAAATAGAGAAGCTGATTTTGAACGATAAAAGACAGCTATTATTTCGAAAAAGGTGAGCTGTTCTTTTTGTTCTTTCCTTATTTGCCGTTCATACATAGTAAACAGAAGGCAAGGCCCAGTCAATTATCACTCAATTACGATGAACTTTTTTATGGTAAAACAAAACACTATTATTTCTTTGTATTAATAAAAGGAAAGTAAAATGAACTAAATGAACAGTGAGGGAGGGGTAGTAATAATTTGGCATTATTTACCTGAGGCTTTCTCTTCACTTTCCTTTCTGAATCAATCAATCTTGCTCCAGAAGCTTAGCTAAGTTTCTGCAAAAAACAAAAAGATTTTTCTTTTTTATCTTCAAATCAAATTCAAATCAAACGAGTAAAATATTAAACATTGGATTAAAAAATATTAAATCTAAAAAAAAACGATGAAAACCAGAAGTTCAAAACAAAGAAAATTATTGACTTGAACTGGAAAGTGGAATCATGATTCATGATCTTTATACAAGTTTTCAACTTTTTTTTGACTTCTGGAAGTAGCGGTGATGTCCGTTTGTATAAATCAAAATCACAAGGAATCCAGAAAATGAAAATCAAACGTTCGAGGATAAAAAAAGATCTAAGGTGCTTTCATGTTCAAGGAAACGAGTAAAATCAAAGCTCAAATGATTTCACCAAATCATGTAAAAGAACAGAAATACAAACTCAACTAAAATTCAACTATCAAAACTAAAGTTACTGAAGTTCTTCGAAGATTCAGGCAAAGATCAAAGGTCTTGATTGAAAATTAAGCTGAAGTAATTCAAAGAAGAAACTAAGTTGATAATCAAAGATTACCTCCAAGCAAGAGCTCCAAAGCTTGATTAAGAAGAAGAAGTAGAAGAATCTGAAAAACAGAGCATAAGAAACTCAGAGAGAAAGAGAGTGTGTGTTTTGAATTCCTTTTTGAAAACTGAAATGAGCAATAGTTTTTTTCTTTTAAAAAAAGAAAAAAGAATAAATGGAGAAAGAGAAAGCGATTTTGTTTGGATTAGAGCACTTTCTCTAGCAATTTGTAGCTTTTCAATTCTCAGGAGGATGGAATCCTTGGAGCTTTGTTTAACATTAACTACCCTTCCCTTTGTCAATTATTTACAGTCCTACCCTTCAGCCTCTCAATTTCTCGTCATAAGAACACGCGAGATGTTTGTCGTTTTGATATTTTGATTTGGAAAAATAAAAAAAAAATCATTGGCCAGTTATTGTTTTCCCGCGCTTTTGTGTCTTCACGTTTATTTCGATGTTTCGAAATTCACTTGCCGTTACTGTAACAAACTGCAGGGGATATTTCTTAAGCAATAGGAAATTTCCTGCTTCTGATGTTTGTACCATTGGGTACTATACTACAACACTTGTCGGGTTCGGGCGCACAAAGAAAGAAGATTCATTGAGAAAACATTACTTTTACAAAGATTAATTGATGAAGCAATTGAGATTTATGGGAGAAAAGTATAACAATTCAGACAGGTTTACCTTCAACTATGATTAAGATATACATATATATATATGCAACAAGAAAAATGTAGAGAATTAAGCAAAATTTCATGTCTTTTTCTTGCTACTAACAGTCAACTTTGAGATGATTTCCTTGAGATGGTCACAGCGGCAGCGGTGATAGTCAATCAGGAGGCAGAGCTGCCTTATGGCTTCCCTCTTCTCTTCTTGAAGACTCAATAATGTCTCATCTTTTTCTGTCTTAATCTTCTCCAATTCTCCCACTCTTTTCTCAACCTCATTCACTAGTTCAATAAGTCTAAGCTTTTCCTTTCCTTCCTCACCGAGCTTAGATTTCGAATCTGAGACCTTCTTACTTGACAATTTCTCGTTTTGTTTATCCAATTTGGCTACTACTGAACCCACATTACCGTTCAGCTGTTTTATATCGCCTTCCGGTGCTGTCTTGCAATCAATCAGGAGGCGGAGCTGTCTTATGGCTTCCCTCTTCTCTTCTTGAAGACTCGACAATATGTCATCTTTTTGTTTCATAATCTTGTCCAGTTTTCCCATTCTTTTCTCAACTTCATTCACTGCTTTAATCTGTCTCAGCTTTTCCTCTCCTTCCTCACTGAGCTTACATTCCAACTCCGAAATCTTCTCTTTTAACAACGCCTCGTTTTGTTTATCCAATTCAGCTACTAGGAAACCCATATTATTACTATTCAGCTGTTTCATATCGCATTCTGACCCTGTCTCGCAATCAATTTCAGAACCAACCTCGTCCGTGACATTCGACATGCAGGTCAGGGAGTTTCCAGGGTCCAATGTATCTGTCAGCTTCCTGAACTCAGCTTCATACATGGCAAGCTTTTCTTCAAGTGCTGCATTTTCTACCTCCAGCCTTTCTTTTATTATCTTGTGAGTCTCCTTGTTCTCAAAGTGTATTTTTTCAGCAACCTTGATCCTCTGCAACAATATACGTATGTTATCTTCGATTTTCTTGCGGAACTCTTCTGCTAAATCTTCCATCTTTTTTTCTAGGACTTGGATATTTGACTTGGTCACTGAGGACCATCTCTTGAGCGGTTGAGGGTTAGAATCCTCCACAGGTTTGTTGACACTTTCCTCTCTTTCTTTCATTATTCTCTGCTGATCAGCAATTTGCAACTCCAACTGGCTTTTCTCCTTCTTCAGGGTATCCAACTCCTTTTGTAGGCGTTCAATCTCTGCATTCAAGGTTACAATCGTAGCAGTTTCTTTAATCCTGTTACTTTCGCTATCATCCCGAAGAGCAGAAAGTTCAAGGCCTCTCTCCTGAAGTAGTGTTTCCAGTTCTAGGATTTGAGCCTGCAGGGCATCCTTTTCCTCTCTCAATTGACTGATCTCATGTATCTTACACCTAACTTCATCTTCTGATATCTTTTCCTGCCTTTGTAAAGTATCCACCTGTGACTCCAAGTCCGTCAACTGCACCAGTAAGCTTTCTTTTTCCTCCACCATTAACTGCTCTCTAGCACTCTTTCTTGCTAATTCCCCTTTCAGGTTATCCACCTGAATCAGATACTGGGATATTTCTTCAGATTTTTTCTCTAGCAGAATTTCGAATTCAGTTTTCTGGCTGCGAAGGGATTCCAATTCCTGCGGTATTACATTTTCCTGATCAAATGATTCATTATTTTTGCAAGCAATACTTCCTCTGTCCTCACATTTTTGGGCACGTAAGTAGTCCACCTGCTTTTTCAGGTTGCCGACACGTGCCACTGATTCTTCAATTTTAGACATTAAACTGTTTTCTTTGTCCTTGATTTGCTTCATTAATTTAGTTACTTCATCTCCATCCAACTTTTCTATCAATTCAAGTTCTGAAATCTGCGCATACAGTGCCTTATTTGTCTCTCCATGCTGTTTAGTTTCAGACCCCTGGTCATCAAGCTGAGCTTCCAGATCCCTTTTTTGGTGCTGCAGAGATTCCAGCTCGGTTTTCAAGCCAGTTAACTGCTCCTCTAGCTCTGTTACTGGTTCCTTATACACATTTTCAAGAGCAGAAACTCTCTGCTCTTTTTCATCCACTTCTTTTCTCAAATTGCTATTAATGGTCTCTATCTCTTGTATTTTACTCAAAGCGACCAGATGGTCTGAAGCTAAAGCTTCCTTCTCTTCAATCTTCGAGGCTAATTGATGCTTCAGTTCAGCAACTTCTGCACATGCCTTTTCAAGTTCTTCCTTCATGTTGTCTGACATCCTTCTATGCAAACTTCTATTGTTATAAACTGCCATGTCGCTATTAATTTCGATATCATCAGACGAATAATATTCAGACTCTGAGCCGGAGGCAGAATGAGAGTAATTTTCATTTCCCTTTCCATCATCAGTTGTCTCAAATGACGCTTGTCTAAGCTGATCATACAGGCCATAGAGCGACTGGTAGTGTCTGTGAAAGTCCTCAACAAGTGCAACAAGTTCTGGCTCTTTTTTTGCTCTGTTCCTCCTCCTGATGAGCTTCAAAATTCTTTCCAACTTCTTTTCGACATCTTCAGAAAACAAGGAACTCACTGGATTCATAAATCAACATCAATTAAGTGTCTAGAGAAAAAAATGTTTGAACACTCACATTAACTTAGTAAAAGCACCTAAGATCTTCAAGTGCACAAAAAATACTATCACAAAAACAAATCAGGAAAATTGACAAAGCAATCAACACTAAACAATGACTGCTACTGAAAGTAAACAAAGAATGAATTATTAAACCGACAGTCAAAAAAATAGAAGAGAACAAATTATTAAAAGGTACAGTTAACCAAGGGGAAAGCGGGATTGTGAACAGATCTTGGTGCTTTTGCAGAAAGAGAAATACGGTGACAACCATACTTGTTTCAATTTTCTAGACTATCAAAATACTTCCTCACTTGGTCAATCACAGTGAATTTCAACTATAGTCAATTGATGAATATTCATGCTTGAGGGTGAAAATTAGGGAATTTACTTTTCTTGCCAGTTTGTATTCCTGACTACTGCCTTACATAAGTGAAACAGACACATAAATATGTAAACATGCATCCGTTAAGGTTTACGAAGTTAAGAAGCAGGGAAATTGTACTTTTCAAATGCAAAGTCTATCGGCCACTGATAAAACTGACTGAGATTATATATCAAAAGTTGCTTTAGAAAGATAGCAGAAACTTTAGAAATACAGAAAATCATAGGGAGAAATTCTAATGAAAGTCAAGCTTTCTTTGATTCTCTGATACACATAGGAAGATAAAAGAGGCCAGCACTGTAAGATGTCAGCAAGGGAAAAAATTGATGTTACAGCAAAGTAAAGTGCATTCTTATGGATTTCATTCATTTTTACCAACCTGCTTTAGCCCCTTCAAGTTGCTCCATCGTTTTGAGTATCAGGATAACTCTTTCTCAGTCTTTATTGCTTCATCTCCAACATGAAAATTTGCAGCAAATATAATGAATGAGTCACCAACCAAAGAAAAGTGTTCTCCATCTCGAGCGCATTAAACTAAGTGTCTGAAAATAAGGTGACATAACAGTGATAATCTATTTGGAGATTGCCAAATTCAAACATAGTAAAGTCCTAGACTTAGGTATAGATCCCTCAAAAAACAGTTTGGCGGGTCACTGCATTTAGATGGTTTATCCTTGTTGTTTCTCCCTCTTGACTAACATAAAAGTAAAACTTGCTTGCACCAAAGACAAAATAACAATAAAAGCAAACTACTCCATTTGCATAGTTAAGAAAAAGAAAGATCATCATCAAATATAGACATCATAAACAGTGATAAAAGAAATGGAATGAGACATTTATCCAAACTGGCCAAAATTCAAAGTCATTGAATAATTTGGTTTTGAAAACATGCAATGAGGTATGCCAGTCAGTCTTGAACATACATTCTTGACCTATCCACATTAAGAATTCATTAATGAAAGCACAACCTAATTAAATCTTAATAGCAAATGCTTAACCACCCACTTTGAGAAGTTTATCCTAAGTCAGAGTCTTCAACTATAATACTCATAAGCGACAGATAGAATCATATCATAACAAGCATCCGAGCATTTGCCTCAATGGTTGATGCATGATCCCAATAATCTCTTATTACGAAAACTAACTAACAGAAGAAGTAAAACCTTTATACATCTAGGAATCTTCCTGCAGCAGAGGGATCTAACTAATCTAAACATGCTAATAAAACAATTATTCTACTGCCTAGCTTTTTTAGTATGATTTTGACATTGAGGCCCACCAAAAAAGAATGGCGGTCCTTTAATAAATCCATATTTCCAAAGATTGGGTAATGAGTAATGGTGCATAAGCTTTGAGATGTCATCTTCGAAAGGAAACAGCTTGCTCCCAGTCCCCACCCATTTCTTGACACATTTGAGTCACAAAATTCAAACGCCTTTTCCTACTTCCCCCGCTTTATTAAAAACAATTTACTAGCCAACAGGTCAATCGATCTTAATCGGGTGATTAAATTTAATCATAAATTTCAAGACTAAATTATAGGGTTACTGTATCAATTGATGTACACGTCGATCATGTTAGATAAGAAATGACATTCGCTGAAAGCTACCTAAAGGTAAAAGAATCCAATTCAGAATTCAATCTAACAAAAAAAATTAATATACTATGAAACAAGAGATCAATAAATACATAAAGAAAATTAGGATCGCATTTAACGTAATTTAAAGGGAGGTATCTATATCTTCTAATACCAAATCTTAGATTATGTTAGATAATTTCCGTTTTCAAATGCATTTTCTTGACATCCAAACAAAGGTAAGGATTTTAAATTGAAAAATAAACAGGAAAATCACATTGAAAACAGATAGTACCTGGGAATTGAAGGAGAATATTCTGTCTGCCGATCAATTTGCAATGAGAGAGATTTAAAAAAAATGCAAATTAGAAGAAAAAAATTCAGGGGAAAAAAAGAGAGAAAACAGTCAAAAAGGGAAGAAATTATAGAATTCACCTAAATTTTAATTAAATTTTGTTTAAAAATAGATTCAAAGTTGGCTGTTAGTTTTCTTGGCCTGGGTCCTCCACATTCCAGCCCCAGGAGAGAGGAGAGGGAAATTTTGGCGCTGCCTTTGATACAATTGCCCTTTGATTTCGGTTTCTATTACACTCCTCCAGCTCCAAAATAGCCAGCCAGGCCCAGGCGGCAAATATCTCATTATCTCTATCTCAATCTCAGGTAACGAAAACACGCGATAATTTTATCTGTCAAAAAAAAATAAGTGGCTCAAATATTCAACGTGATGCCACGTGGGTGATGTCCCGCGCTTTGTCTTTTGTCTCGTCCTAATCTAATTCCAAACCTCTCTGATCTTCCTTCTAATAAAAATCATTTTAAGGGAAAAAAAATTCTAATGATAGATCTTAAAATGTGAAAAACATAGACGTAAATATATATTATTATTATGATCTTAAGAGCTTAATCGAAATTTTAACCCAAATTTGAAAGTGAATTTATTCGATTTTTTTTTTCATGTAAACCAGAGTTTGAAGAATTAATTAGCCTTGCAAAAATAATTTCGATCGTGGCAAATGCTATTGAGTTTGGACCTTCACCATAAATTGTGTTATGCTTAGCATTTTTGGCATCCTAGAAATTAGAATAGCAATTTGCCAAATTGCTGGTTAGAGAGGTAAGTCTAGAAGCATTTATGGAAAGAAGAAAGTTGAAGCAAAATTCATAATTAATGAATGAATTAAGTAAAGTCTAAAGGGAGGAGCGTAGAGTGTTTAGAGACCACATGGAAAGGTGAAGCCAACTTCAGTCACGTTTTGGTGAGTTGTGTTACTGTTTCCATTTCCAATTTCCAGATGACCATGTGGCATGTGCCAACAACCATTTGATTTTCAATTTCCCATGGTCAAACAGATTGTATAAAAAGTCAACAAAAAGCTGAAAATGGCAAATCCTAAGTAAGAACCAATTTTGGGCTTGTGTTTCTGAAACATATTGGACTCTCCAGTTCGAAATTCAATCTGCTTTTGAAGCTGATTCTCAAATATAGTTTACCCATATTAGAATTTGACTGGACATTTGACTACGATGGCCTGTAGTTAGACAGTTAGATCAAAGTTGGATCCACTTAAATTCCATAGGCATTCAGCTCATTGATCCACAAAGTAAACCGCAAAATGTTTCCTGAGACAACAGAAGAACAATGGAAATCTCAAAGGGTAAATCCATTTCAAAGTAAACAAGAATCTGCTAAAAGTACAAGGAAATTTCTTAACCAAACTCAAATATAATCTATAGTGCTTTTCCCGTAACAGGCTCCAGAGACAACTTCCCTTCAAAGCTTGTTTTGAATAATACAAACAGTTACAATGCTAATCTCATCATACATAAAGAATCTCCAGTTAAGCTGGCATAGCATGCTTGCTGTATTTACATTTGGAATTTGGAAGTGAAAAAAAGCTACCATAACAAGAACCTCTAGACTCTAGTCCTCATCAGAAGTCGTCTTCTGCTTTTTCCACTTGTAAGCAGCTTCTAAAATCTTGAGATTTGTGGCTTGGTTCTCTTCTGGGAACATATAATCAATATATTCCTCATACCTGCCAAGACAAAAAAATAAAATAAAAAAATCGATATTAGTAATCCGCGATAACACAGACATGTGAATACTGCAAATACATCGATAAATGGGGTTTGAGATATGATTTTTCTTTTGGCCAGTTCTTTAGGCACGTTCTTGAAAATTGTTGAAAAAGAACATTAATCAATGAATAGGAGGAGATTAGAACTGGCCAACTGTGCACACAAAGAAACAGACTTTATGCCATTGAGAAAACGACTCTTTGAGGATTAAGGAAAAGAAGTCCCACAGTTTTGAGGGCTATCGAACATGAGAAACCCGGTGACTTTAGCCCAACACTCCCAAATAGCTTGAGTTGAAAATAAAAAACAACTAAAGCGATAGCAAGACAGTAACATGATAAAACTAAGTAACTGGCAGAAGTAAAGCAAAAAATGAGTTACATACCCTAGAACACTGCCGTCATCACTTGTAATTTGCCTCTTCCTTTTGAGTTTCTTTGGCAACTTAGACTGGACTAGGCTGATGTCACCAAGGTCACCAAGGTCACCAAAACTACTTTCCATGTTAAGCCACTCTTCCAGGAGCATAGCGCGCTCTTCTTTCAATTCCGGTGCTGATGTTCTGTAGTAGTTAATGGCTCTCTCAAAGATTCCTGTTAAGGAAATAAAAGGTAAGAATTTGTCCTACAAATAAATGTTCAAGTTAGATGCATAGCAACATAATTTTGGACAATTCTAAACTTACTTCTCACACGCTGAATGCATTCCTTCTTATCTTCATAATGGACCCCATCTTGTTGCAACTCTGAACCCTCATTATTCTCCTCCATCACAGAAGCTTCAAACTTTGCATAACTAACCCACACCTTTAAGTGCTTTGTACGATCGAGAAGTCTCTCATACAATCCTCTGGTTCTTTCATATTCACCTTCAGCAATTTCAAAATCAACGTATGCCTGTCATCAAAGAATGAGCAACATTAATACCATTTGCTTCCCTATCATCATTATACAAATGATATTCTTAAAATATCAACCAAAGAAGCGGAAAATTAAGGAGAAATGGAAACATTGCTGTTAAGACCTGACGACTTTCCAAATTTCAGGACTATAATACACACACGCACTGACGCACACACACACATTATATATATCCTAGCAAACATACATCTGTTTGCTTGTAATATGAAGTTCCATAGAAAATTTCATATAGTCGTGTCTCTTAGAAAAACCTTCCCAAGAGATAAGAAAACTAATAGAACATCATTGATGAAGCAATAACACAGAATTATCAGCTGACATACAGAAATGATAATTAAATAATTGCCCCACACCCCCAGAACTTTCAAATGGCTTCTGCCTTGACCATAAAAACAAGTAACTAGACAAACAGAACAAAACAGCTGTTAATAAGGCAAATACCTTCCACAACACTTCTGGCATGTCCAAAGCCGGCTGTGAAATGGCCAGCTCAAAAATAGCTCTTGCTCTTTCTGTTTCAGACAACGATCTTTCTAACTCAGCAAATTTGCTCCATGCGTAGCAGTTCTCAGGTGCCCACTCTAGATACTTCTCATATAATTTTCGACATCGATCAATATTACCAAGTTGGAGCTCGATCTCAATATACTTCTTAAAGATCTGTATGTTAAGAAAACAACATAATGAGAACACTTATGTTAATGTAGTCAAACTTATTAAACTTTCAGAATCGGGCTGAACACTTACCTTATCCTTAGGTGCCTTTCCAATAGCATTTCCCAAAATTAGTCGAGCACCCTTGAGATTGAGTTGTCTTATCTCAAACTGCGCAGCTAGAAGCCAGATCTTCGCAAAAGAAAACTTCTCATGGGGAATAAGCTTGAGGCACTCCCTAAAAGATATAAATTAACAAGGAACTAGTCAGCACACATCAAAATACAAGTATACTGCCTACTAGCTCTTGTAAGACCAGCAAATTCATCAAATAAAAGGCAAATTAATGAACCCAAGTCAAAGATAAACAATGAGCACTCTGAAATGTTCTCTTTTCCTTTTAAACAATGTCATTTATCATAATTTTTTCAATATAAAGAGCTGATCCGCTTCAAAGATAAATAATGAGCATTCAAAAATGTTCTCTTTTCCTTTTAAAGGATGCTATTTGTCAGAATGTTCTAGGAATAAAGACTTGTCAATAAGACAACGCGGAAGAATAAAGCAAATATGGAACAGAAAGACAGCCACGGAAAGATTGAAGATGCTAATGCAACAAAGAAATAGAACCAAAAAAAAAAACTGGGCTAAAGGCAACACAATCAATCTTAGGCAAGTTCTCTTGTACTTCATAGCAGATTGAATCAAAGATTTCCCTCTTTCTTTTCCCCTTTTCATCAGCATGTTCCCTAGACATAGATAGGATTTCACCAGAAAGGGACATGTAAGAAATGAAACCAAAACATTCAAAACATTGTAACAGTTGGCAAGGGGGCAATTTCTTTCAGAATTAGTCTACATGATTATGAATGAAGCAACAATTTCACTAACATTTCGCAACAGTAGCAACAAAACATAACCAAAAATCTATTGCAGGTAAAAGTAAGCCTACCTATACACGTCTCTCGTCCGCTCCATATCTCCAGCATCAAGCTCCTCATATAAAGCATAGTTTATCCTAATTTACAAGTAATTCATAAGTCAGTTACACCCTTCAAAATATATACACATGTATTTAAAAATGAAGATAGCACCATTAGGCACACAAAAACTCACCATAAGTAGATATATCTCTGCCAATACCGCTTCTCTTCAGCTGGGGGAACATTAGCAATAGCTCTCTCATATACTTCCCTAATCCTCCCCGGAACCCCAACACTCTCTTCCAACCTAATATAATCAAACCATGCATCATAATTCAACGGATTCTTCCGCACTTCATCCTCATATTGAAACCTCCTCTTCCCTACAATGGCGTCCTCAATGCCTTCTTTATCTCCATACTGTTTCTCAAAAGCCACAAACTTTTTATACAGCTCCTCAGCACTCCCTTTGGGTATATGATCAAGTGCAAACTTGTAAATGCAACGAGCTCTCTCAGTTTCCTTGCAACGCTCCTCAAACTCAGCAAAGGCAACAAATAACTCCTCAGCATCTTCTTCATCCGCCAGCTTGGCAACTGCACGTTCATACACATTCCTTGCCCTTCCAATCTCCCCGTTCTTCATCTCAAATTTGGCATATTTAATCCAAGCTCCGACTCTGGGGTGGCATTCAACAAATCGTTCGTAAATTGCCCGTGCGCGTTCCACTTCATTATAACGAAGCTCGAACTTGATGTAGGAAAGCCAGCCTTGTTGGTCAGGCATCCACGACATCCAGCGCTCGAAAATCTGACGAGCTCCGGCAACATTCCCTAACATCTCTTCCATGTGGATGTATTTGTACCAGAGCTGGTCGACGCGCGGTAGAAGCGTGACGGCGCGGTCCCAAACGTTCCTTGCGTGGTTGATAAACTTGTTCTTCATCTCTACTTCGGCGTATTTGAGCCATAAAGTGTGGTTCCGGTAATCGACTTCGAGAGCTCGCTCCCACACGCTGCGTGCTCGATTGAAGTCTTTTTGAGACTCTTCCCATTGCGCGTACTTGATCCAGACGCTGATATTCCACCGTACACGGCGAATTAGGTCTTCGAATTCCTTGCGTTTGCGAAGACGATAATCACCAAGTTCAGTTGAATCAGTGATTTTCTGCTTGGGTGGTCGGATTTCTGCTTCTTGTCGTTCTCTGGCTTCTCGGAGGATTTGCTCGGCGGTAATCTGGATAGGAGCCGGAGTTTTGTTTTTAACTCGGGTGGGGCGAGGGAGTTTGACCTCGGTATCTTTACGGGTCAAGTACCCGAGTGAAGGGTCTGCATCTCTTGATGCCATGGCTGATGACTTATCGTATCTGGGAAGGAATTGTTGAATCTTGAGGGAAAGGATCGAAGAATTGGGGGAAGGGTTTTTGGTTTGCGAGGAACGGAAAAAATTTTAGGTAGCAGTCTGAGCAAAAAGTAAAATAAAGAACCGCCAACTTGGGTTGTTTTTATGAACCATTGGACTCCAAAGCCTAACAGGTTTCGGTTTTCCTATTATTATAGCACTGAACTGAATATGGGCTTTGTGCCCAAAAAAATAACTGAATATGGGCTTAACCCATAAAATAATTTTTTTTGAAATAAAATAAAGCTCTCTAACAATATTACTTGTTACTTGTAATTTGTGAATTCTCGTAAATTTGTTTTAGTAACTTATAGTATTGTAGATTTAGATTTTTTTATTACGTTGAAATTAAAAATTATTATAACTATACTAACAACGAAATGAGTATTTACATTGACATTATTGAATTTGTGCAGTCATATATAGTTTAACACGATATTTTAATTTATACTTGACAATTTGATATTTCAATTATCAACGGATCATGTAACTTTTTATTAGTAATATTATATTTCAGTAATACGTGTTTTACTATTATCTAAAAAAAAAAAACAAAATATGATCCAATATATGAGAACCAAGCTTGAGAATGATACAATATATAGGAGTAGTTTTCCTTAGAGGATTTAGACTTATGTAATCTTAAATTTTATCTTTCTAGTTTCTTTAAAAAAAAATGATTGGAGCTATTGTTTTTACTTGTTACTAGCAAAATTATAATTCATTAACTTTTGATCTAATCAGGAATATCCCAACTAAAGCTTTTCGAAATAGGGATGTGAAATACTAAAATAGATCAAATTTGTATTCTTATATTTTGTTTGTATTTTTATTTTTAATATAAACCACTTTTCACCCAATCAATCACTTGTGGTATAATTCTTCAACTTTTAACAAGTTAGAATCAAGAAATTAGTCTCACTTACGCTTACTTTCAATAAGGATCATTTCCTTACTTTTGATTGTATCTCAAACTCTGTTTTTGATAATTTTTTTTATATTTTCATGGATGACGTTAGGGGATTTTCTATGCCCAAACTTGTAAACGCTTAACTTTCATTTATCTAGTTCATGTTTTAAGTATGTTTGGTGTAAGAATCATTGGAGAATAAAATTAATTATGAGCATTAAAATATAATGATTGGATTATTTTTGAACACAAATATAATCTTATCATGCCTATAATCATTGCACAAAACAATTATTTTGAGATCATCCATTTATTTCAATTGAATTTATAATTTATAAACTGTATATATGTGTATGTAGAGTAGGAATATATAATTTTCTATGATTACTAAAAGATATATACACAATTATTTAATATACATGTTGAAATTATTGTTTTAAATTATTATACTAATTATATTAGTATTTTGTTGCCAAAAAAAACTATACTAATTATAGTAATATATATAATATAATTCAATAAGAATCCAACAAAAAAATGTTTATTTGTTGAGGGGAGGGGAAAAATGTTTATTTAATTCAAAGGATCTTTTATTTTATCCTATTCTTAACTAGATTTCTTTTTTTGGTACCGATTATTAACTAGATTTCTTTCTATATTATATTTGGAGTATTTGATATTCAAACCAAATCAAGATTCCATATCTAATTTACCAATCTTATCCTAGTAATCTTTTCTAAATACAAACTCATTTATTAGGGGAAAAAAAACAAAAGAAGAAAAAAAGAAAACAAATTAACAACGTTAATGTCACGCAAATCTGGCAGGCAACCTAAGATTGAATTTGACACAAGACCCGAAAGCACGCTCGAAGCCAATATAGTTCCACACTGTATTAACCCCGAAAGGGTAAAGTAGAACCCAGACACGTGATCTAAACTTCTAGGTCCAGACCCAGACCCTAGCCCTTCCTGTAACTGACCACTCAAGAGACAAGAGTCATTGAGTCAAGCCCCGAGGAAATGACATTTCAGTTCAGTGTATTGGAACAAAACTAATTTAATACCTGGTTGTTCGAGCAAAGCTAAATATTATTTGGTGTAATGCTTCCAAGTCCCCAACCAAGTGTCCTTTTTTTTTGTTCTGAAATAAAGTATATCTGTGGAAGTGTCAAAAATATTCTCAACTTAAACTATCTCTGCCCCCTAAATCCTCGTTCCCTTTTAGGATTGGTTTGAATCTGAAAGAGCAAGGCAAATAAAACATCATACAACGGAGAGGTTGCTGGCGGTGAGAGCTTCTTCTTCACCTGGGAGTTTTTGGACTCATTTTATAAAGCTATTTTAGGTGTTTTTCGACTTGAGAGGCCCGTGAGGACAGTTCGGGGTTCGTTTGCGTCGATTTTCTGACGATCTAAAAGTGTGGGAACCAAAGGGTGAAAGTTTCAAAGAGGAGATCTAGGAGGTTGGATCTGAACGTTTTGGGTGGTTTTCAAACTCCGGCGTGGTGGTTGTCGGCGGCGCATGGTGGGTTGACCGAAGGGCAATTTTGTCTATTAAATAGTACTCATCACACTTAAAGTTCATGTATTACAGCATTATTATTCCATTGATGATTAGTTCTATTTGAGTACACTTAGTTGGAATTATCTTTTTGTTTTTCTCAGGTATATAGCTGTCGTCCCAGCTTCACGCTTCTCTTGTAGCATTTCTGCATTTCTACCTTTTTTTTTTTTAATCTGACACAAAAATGGCGAAGGAGAGTGTTGATTCGGCAAATTTGGGAGGAGATGGAGATGGTGATAAGAGTAATTGGAGTACTTCCAACCTGATTTTTTCTCTCAAATCCACTTTTCAAGCCGACGAATATGCCGAAGTGGAAAAAATAATCGTTTCAAGAGAAGGGAAATTGAAGATGGAGATCAAGGAGCTGAAACAGAATCGAGGAACAATTCTGGAAAACTACGAAGCAGAGACATTGGAGAAGATGAGATTGCAAGATGAGCTCAAAAAGTGCCAAACAGAGCGCCAGGAAATGTGTAAGAAGGTTTCCAACTTGCGTGACGAGAATATGGGGTTAGAGACGAGTTTAAAGAACGCAGAAGAAAGAAACGAGAAGTTGCTGGCCCAAGTGAAGGAATTGTGTAAGAAAGTGAATGAATTGGGAGACAAAGAAATTGAAAATAATAATTTAAGGGTCAGGAATCACGAGGTTGAATTAGAGAAAGCTAAGCTTGAAAGTGAGTTGACAGCATTGAGGAAGAAATTTGGGGAATTGGATAAAAGGGTTTTGAGTTTGGAGAATGAGTTGCCCTTGTTGAAGAATTCTGACGATGTGATTAGGGTAGAAAATGGGAATTCGGCAACTGTGGGGGTAAAATCTGAGGATGTTGCCAAGGTGGAAGACGTTTCTTTTGGTAATTCTGCAATCAAAACTAATGGGAATTCTCAAAATGCAGGTAAAAATTTATATTTTCTTTGGCAGTGCATCTTGATTGGTACTTATTTTGGGTTGTTTGAGTTTTGAGTTATGTTAAGAATATTGTGCATATCGTGTTGAATTGTTTTTGGTGTATTCGGATTAGTGTTGTTAGTATGTTGATATATCATGAAATGTTTCTATGTCCAGCATAAACATCCCTCTTATTGGTGAAGCCCTGTTGTTTGAATTGGTTTTCTTTAAAGTGCTAATATAGATGAACATGATAAAGTCACTAGAGTGTTTAGAACTAAATTTAAGAGCTTATGCTGAATGTATGTCTATGAGCAACAGACTATTTCTGGTACTTGTAATGTTTAGAAATTTACCTATCTCTAGCACTTGTAATGTTTTTGTCTCTTATGCCATTGACATAATTATTGACAATTTTTCTGGTAAAAATTTGCTTGCCAGAGAGTGTGAGACTTACACCTCAGAACGTTATTGAGATAGGTGATAGTGATGATGAATCTGCCCCAGTAGACAATTCAAGTGAGAAAGGAACAACCTTGCTACATCCTGCAGACAAGGCATGCTCAGATCAGATTGGTCCTGAAAATGGGAATCCAACAACACTCAAAAGGAAACAAACTTCCTCTTGTGGTGAGAGTGAAAAAGAAGATGATAGGGGGACTAGGAAATCCAAGATGATGAAACCTGAAGAGCCAGTTTGCAAGCCTGCTGATGGTCCTCTTAATCATCGCTCTTCAAGGACTACTACTTCTGATAGTAATGAGGTCAACAAAGGTATTACCACACCAAAGGAGGATTTAATGGTTTCAAGACAACATGAACGGCAGATGGAGCCTCAACCGAAGGCTCAGAATCTCTTGAACGGATTTCCTTTGGATGGGTTGCGTGGTTATGTTGAGGAGAGTTCCTGTTCCTCTGACTCTGATTCTGATGATGACAACGATGCTATGCCTATTTTCTTCAACCATTCTCAGCTTCCACCAGAGGGTCAGAAGGAAAACAAAAATTAACCACAGAAGTGGATCACTAGATTCTGTTTAGAGTGGAAAAACTAATGCAGCCTTTCAAAATGGTATGTCTATACTTGCCTTGCTTTTTCATGGATCTTCAACGTAGTAAGCAAGTCTCAGCAATTTTGTGCAGAATTAATTATGCCCTTGCCTTTCACTTTTCTCGCTTAGGTTTTCTGCTCTCACTAGGAGATTCATAGTCACAAGGGGGTGGTTAGATAGTCCCACCCCATCTTAAGACCAAAGAATAGGAAATAGGGCCTATGGTGGTGTATTGACATGATGCTTGCATCTTGCAAATATTTCTGATGTTTAATTAATACAGCGGCATGTAACCATTGCAAGTTTCCCCTTGATGGATCTTGTTTCAGATTCTTTATGCTTGTGGTTATGACCCCATTATCAAAATTTTAAGTATTGTTCGTTTTTACTTTGGCTGGAAGTGTTGTAACTGTGCTTCATATTAGGAAGTGTAATTCTGCTTTCTTTGTAATCTTCCTGTCTGCCAGTTCCTGAAGCAAGACACGTTTCAGTTAAAGATGCTGTCTTTCTACCTGTTTAAAGCTTTTGGTAAGTACTACTGAGAGAGTATTGTAATGGAATGTTAATATTTTTCCATGAGATGAGTTATGATGACATCACAGCCCCTTTCGGTTTGGGGTTGAGGATGAAAGATACCCTGGTTGTGTAAGTAACTCATTCATTGAAGGTTTGAGACCTCCAAAAGAGAGAAGAAAAAGGGGGGCAAGGCAACTATTCAACTTTATTAGCCTATTGCAGAGAAGGAGCATATTTACATCATCAAAGTAGTGGCTGTAGATTAGACTAGAAGGGATGATGTTGGTGTCATCGTATATACTATCAGATACATGTTCAGATTTCTGCATATTTTAAATTTTCCTCTCAATCAATTCATACTTTCTGAAAAAAGGTTAATGAAGTGAGTCAATCATATCCATTACTCTTTCAATCCCTTAATCTTCTTCTGTCATTGGATGCATTAAAGCTCAAAAGCAATTTGCATTATATGTCATTGTTGCAAGTTGTTTGCATGTAGGGGAGGGATGGATGGGTTTAGCTAACTTAATTAGCTTAGCTACTAAACTAAACTTAGGATCCCTTTGATATTGGCGCAGTAATAGTAACTTAAGCTTGGTGAAAATAAGTTACTTCGCAATTAGACAGAAAGTTCCTTTGATAACAGGGTCTGGTGAAAAGCACCGAAAGGTGATTATTTCAAGACCTCATCGTGATGAACCCAAACCAGTTGGGGGCGGCGCAATGACGCGGCGTGAGAAAAGCCAGGGATTGCTGATCAAACTGATAAAAACCTCTGGCCCCATGACGGGCCACGTGATGCCACCATTATCACCTGCTGTTTTTTACCCCTTCCAACACTCCATGTGTTTGGAACTGACGTGGACTCTCCTTCTCCACCTTTACATCATAACAAAACATCAAACTTTCTTGCTCTTGCCATTATTATTATTATTTTTATCTAATTTTTGGTTCATAAACCTAGAAGGAAGAAGATAACAAACTATGGGATTTATGCATTAAATTGGAAAAACAAATGAAAAACGGTTTCTTTTTTTTACATGGAAAGAACACATGTTATGTGTGTGAATATTATCCACAAAGATATATTATATATTACTAGAATTTAATTAACTTTACAACTATGTAAGCAATTTGAAGATATTATCAAGGCAATCAGTTTTCCGATATTGAATATAATTAGGCACGAGTTTTTAATTTTGCTTTTAAAAATAAAAACGTTAAAAAGTTATGTATATAACAGTGAAGTTAACTGAACATCTGATTTTTGATGATGGTGATTTGGAAAAAGAGAGTGACAGTCGATTTGAGAGCAACGGGGAACAGAACGGAACGGACGGACGGTCCCGCTTTGCTTTGCTTTGCTGTGAGATTATTATTTATTAATTACTATTATGACAAAAATGGCGTTGTGGTAAATACCCTCGAAACGCGGCACCTTTTTAGTCGAATTATCAATATGATATTGATAATCAATTAATAAAATACTATACTAAGATTTTAATGTCCAGAAATTTACTGGCTGCCATTTTTCCGCATTTTTAAGTCTTCTTCAACATAGATCTAAAAGTACCCAAAGCCAAAGGTATTTGTATTGACGCACACCAAAAAAAACTGACATAAATTATAATTTAAAAATCTGCAATTATTATTTATTATTACTAATACAAAAAGTACAATTATTCACTATATTTCCGCAAATAATTTTTTATTTTTTATAAAAAAAAAGGAAAAATAACTTTTTAAATTTTGCTTCAAACCGAAGATATTTGATATTTGATATTTCCTTTTCCATTTCAGGCAAATACTCTACTATATCCTTATTATCCACCTTTTTTAATGATTTAAATTTTTCACCTCCATCAGTTCTTCAAGGGCTCTAGGGTTTTCACGATATTATTTTTTTGATTTCCTGTTTTGCCCTTTCCCGTTTCTACTCCACGGAGCTGGAGCTCTAAACTTGGGCAGGTCAAGTTCTCCGACCTTTTCAGTTCCCAGAATTGCTGCGGTATAGGTATGCCTTTTCTTTTTAATTGCTTTTTCGCATTTTAATTTGGGTTCTGTTTGGTTGTCGAGAAAATGGAGGAGAAAGAAAGAGATGATGCAACGACCTTCTGTAGTTTTTTTTTTTTCCTTTTTTGGTGGTGGGTTCTGGTTCAGAGTAGGGCGATAATTAAGACTTTTTGCTTAAGTATTCAATAAAAGAACTTAGTTTTCTAATTCAATTTCTGCATTTTAAGGTGCTACTATACAGGACGGTATTTTGAACCTGGGAAATTGGTCTGAAAAAATTAGTTGGGCAAAAAGTTGTAGGTGGTAGCTTTGGTTTTTGCTGGAAGTTATTTGTGGTTATTCTTGCACTTGCGGTTAGGTTTTAGAATTTGACAATTTTGATGATTGGCTTATCCTATTGCTTGTGTTTTTAGCAATGCTCTGATAATTGGTTCACAATTTTAAGAAATGACAAGTTGATTGATTAATATGTGTATTTCATATTGCCTACTGACCCATGTAGAATGCTGCACTTTATGAAAATTGAGAAGTTGCTTCATCTTTAATGATCCATTTTGGCAGTTTTAAATCATATATGAATATATGATTATGCCATTAAAAAAAAACACACGGTTCTAATGGCTTCTGACTAACAATTAATATGCAGTGAAAAAAGAACATATCACCGGATGAAGTTTGCATCTATAGTATGGACGAAGGACTAGCTGAGGAAGTAGCTCCATTACATGAAGGTGAGGGGGCTCACCTCCAGGGCAAAGAGATTGAGTATTTGATGAAACCTGACAGCCGCAACATGTTGGAGTCCCAAGAGTTGGTGATACCGGGTGAGGTTAATACTCTTGATAGTTCATACCATGTTCTTGGAGAAATGTTGGAAGGTAAGAATGTAAATAGGAATATAGGTCCTTTAAATGTATCAGATCATGGTTGTACTACACCGCGGACTATTGACGATGCAAATGACATGGTTGAAGAGTTAACTGTTAGAAATTACAATGGTACTAACTTACCCATGGTTGGTACATCAAGTAATAGAGAAAGAATGCAGATGAGGCAGAACCATTGGCAGCAGTTTTATCAATTGGTGGGTGGATCAGGAAGTGGGGGTTCATGTGGCAACCGAGGTAACAGTCAGGCAATGCCAAGTATGTCACAGGATGCAGGGTATGCTTCTTTTTCCGAATTTTTGGGTCAAAAACCTTCAAGTGAGGGGCGGAATGAAGCTACAGAACAAATGACCAGTGGTGACAATAATGAGGTTTCAGGCAGTCGGTTATCTCATGGAGGGATCAAGACAAAGATTCTATCAAAATCAGGATTTTCTGAATTTTTTGTTAAAACTACATTGAAAGGTAAGGGAATTATATGTAGAGGTCCATCTCAGGATGCCTCCAGAGTTGAGCCTAGAGATCAGAATAACACAAAATATACTGAGGGAACTACGGTAGCTCCTAGTGCTCCAGTGAAGACTGCTGGAAGCCCTGTGGTGGCTTCTAATACTTCACTAATTTTGGGTAACAAAGCTGGTATGACATCTTCCTATGGGATCGTGGGACCAAGGGTTGGTGAGTCGGATAACGATGGAATGAACTTGAGAGAATGGCTGAAAGCTCAGTGCAATAAAGCAAATAAAGCTGAGCGTTTGTATATATTCAAGCAAATTGTTGATCTGGTTGATTATTCTCACTCTCGAGGAGTTATCTTGCATGATTTGCGCCCATCTTGCTTCAAGTTGTTAGAAGCTAATCAGGTTAAATATATTGGTTCAGGTGTCCAAAAAGGACTTCTAGATACCGTCTTGGATAAAGATTGCCCCCCCTCAGAGAACTTTCTGATTAGGAGAAGGCCAGTCGAGCAGGGGATGATTCCCTCAGGTGGTTTTTGTGCTAAAAAGCAGAAGTTCAGTGAGAACACATCCTTGACACGGTGGCCTCTGTTTCATTCTAGAGCTGGCCACAAACTTGAAACTATAAATAATGCCCAATTTTCTCACAATGAATCTATGGAGCATTGTCCAAATGTGGAATTTGGCAGTTCAGGCAGCCCTCATGCATCTAATTCAGCTCAACTGCAGTCAATCTCTTTGAACGAGCCATTGGAAGAGAAGTGGTATGCAAGTCCAGAGGAACTTAATGAAGGAGTTTGCACAGTTTCATCAAATATTTACAGTTTGGGTGTGCTGCTTTTTGAGGTAAAGAAACCAATTTTACAAGGCATGTTGGTTTATATTGGATGCAATATTGCTTTCCCTATTCCATTTGTTTAAACTCTGTAGCTGACTAGCTGATTAATGTTCCATATCTGCTTTAATTCCTTTCGAAATTAAGCACAAGTAGTTCCGAAAATAAGTTTCAAACTATGTTCTTGCGCTAGTGGACCAAAAAAAAAAGATGTCCTTGCACTTGATGAGCAGCTGTAATTCTTCTTCACTGGAAGATTTACTTTCAGTGATGATGAACCATCACTTTCTTGCTTTTTCCCTTTTCTTGGGCAACATTGAACAATATTATATCTGGCATTCTCATATGATTCATATCGCACTTTGTTCTAATGGAAGAGTTATATCGTACATGTTTGTTTTGTTTATCCATTTTCATAAAATGGCTTTTGTTCTGAGAGGCAATTTGATTACTCTTTCAGCTGCTTTGTCATTTTGAATCTGAGAGAGCACGTGCTGGAGCAATGTTGGATATTCGTCATAGGATTTTTCCTCCAACTTTTCTGTCAGAAAATCTCAAGGAAGCTGGATTTTGTCTTCGCCTACTTCATCCTGAACCTTCATTGCGGCCAACAACCAGGTACTAGTATTTTTTTTTTGGCAGTAGGTACTACAAATTGTTTATCAATGCTAAAAACCAGGTTCTAGAATCTTATGATTTATTTTGAATATTCAGAATTTGAAAAGTGACAAAAGCTAATGTGTAGACTAGAATTTTAAATGCATTAGTGATTAGACTATGATACTCATATATATGTTGCAATGAAATTTCTATATCATGAGATATAACGCAAAGAGCATCAGAAGGTCAGATGATGAACTGACTGGAGAATCATACTTCATCTATTGTTGGTCAAAAAGAAAAATGAAAATTCAACGAATAAACTATAAAACTAACATGTGGAACTGGTTAAATGTACCATGTATTGGCATCTGCAGGGAATTGTGGGTCCAGTAGCATGGAAAACCTTTTAGGAGTAACTAGAAATGTATTTTGGAGGTAGAACCTTTATAGCTTGTTAGGATTTCTTGAGGCTTGAAAGGTGAGTGCCTTTTTCCCATTCTGTTTTCAGTTCAATTTGATGGAATCTGTCTACTGTTTTAGCTATGTGTATAACTGTATATCGTCAATCTTTGTATTTTTAGCTATGCTGTTGACAATTTTTTTTCTGCTTTATTTGGAAGAACATATGAATTTCAAGCACCTGATGTCTTTGCTTCTTCCCGTTCTCTTTGAGCTGGTGCATTAATATGTTTTTGCTAGTACAAACTTGCTAGCATCGTGCATGGATGTGTAGATGTTCTGTCCCTGATGTCCATTTTATGACTTTAATGTCGGATCTAAGTTTATGGTTATTGATGTTTACAGGGATATCCTACAATCTGAAGTGATTAATGGATTCCAGGAAGTATTTGCTGAAGAACTATCCTCATCTATTAACCAAGATGATACTGAATCAGAGCTTTTATTGCATTTTCTTAGTTCATTGAAAGAGCAAAAGCAGAAGCATGCCTCGAAATTAGTGGAAGATATTACTTGCCTAGAAGCAGACATTGAAGAAGTTGAGAGAAGGCACTGTTCTAGAAAACCTCTGACTTATTCTTCCATTAAGATGAGGGAATGTAGGCTCCTTGGTAAAGAACCGCCTATTTCAGAGGCACATTCTAGTCTATACCCTTTCTCCAGTGCCAACGAAACGAGGTTAATGAGAAATATTGATCAGCTTGAAACTGCATATTTCTCTATGAGATCGAGAGTCCAGGTTCGAGAGACTGATTCTATGACACGGCCAGATAAGGATTTATTGAAAAATCGAGAGAACTGGCAATTGGCACGAAATGATGAAGAAAGACCAGATACTACTGATAGCCTTGGAGCATTCTTTGATGGTTTGTGTAAGTATGCTCGATATAGCAAGTTTGAAGTCCGTGGCACTCTCAGAAGTGGGGAGTTCAACAACTCGGCAAATGTAATATGTTCTTTGAGTTTTGACCGTGATGAGGATTATTTTGCTGCTGCTGGGGTGTCTAAGAAGATAAAGATATTCGAGTTTAATGCACTCTTTAATGACTCTGTTGATATTCATTATCCAGTTATTGAGATGCCAAACAAATCAAAGCTTAGCTGTGTTTGCTGGAACAACTACATCAAGAACTATCTGGCTTCAACTGACTATGATGGTGTGGTTAAGGTTTGTATATCTTGCACGGAAGGGAAATTTTATTGTTTAAGGAATACTTTTCTATAAATGTTAATGAGTAGAACCCATGTGGCAACTTTTCAACTTTGTCTTATATGCTGAATGTTGTGGTGATAGCTGATAATATAATATATTGGTGCTGTTATACTTATTGCACATTATGTTTTCAAATGCCTAGTTCTTGGTTTCTGGAAAAAACTATGATTCTTTTAGTGTATTTTGAACGCAGTTCAGTCTTTTCATTACGTATCAGTGTAATGTTTGTTAATATTACTTTTAATAGTTGGTAAATTTCCTGCATTGCTTATTGATACTATATGCTTGGATTTAATCCAGTTATGGGATGCAAGCACTGGTCAAGCTGTGTCTCATTACATTGAGCATGATAAGAGAGCTTGGTCTGTTGACTTCTCTCCGGTGTATCCAACAAAATTAGCTAGTGGCAGTGATGATTGTTCTGTGAAACTATGGAGCATTAATGAGGTATGTTCTCCTTTGGTGTCTTTTAGATCAAATAACTCAAGATGTCCGCACCTCATAACCTTTTCTACTATGTTAAATAAATTAAATTTTGTAGAGAAACAAATTTTAGTCTCCCCTGCCATCAGGCATTTGGCCTGGTGGTAGAGTGCTGGACTCTTAGTTCCAGTGGCTAGGGTTCAATCTCTAGCAGCCTCAATTACCCAAAAAAAAAAAAATTAGTCTTTTGTTTACATGGATTGACTGTTATGTTTCAATTATAGTAATTTGTACTAGATAGAATGTCCACAGTCCGTTGATGTTATTAATCAGTAATAGACCTTTTTAACTTCCCTCATCGTATCAGAGTAAGAAATTAATGTAATGGTATTGTTCTGGATCATTATTGCCTGTGTAGAAATGCATTTAATATGATCAGTGTATACTTTGATGTCTGAGAGGAGCTATAAGATCACAAGAAACTAGTGTTGCGTGTTGTGTAGGTGGTAAATGAATGCTAGCTGTTTTAGCATATACATAATGATTTTCTATCATTCAAGGTGTCTTGAAAGCACTACCGTAATTTGCCTGAGCTTATGGATTAACCTTTGTTTTCCTCCTTTCTGGGTGTAGAAAAGCTGCTTAGGCACTGTCAGGAACATTGCAAATGTCTGCTGTGTTCAGTTTTCACCTCACTCCACTCATTTACTGGCATTTGGATCTGCGGATTATAAAACATACTGCTATGATCTTCGGAATCTCAGAGCCCCATGGTGTATTCTTGGTGGCCATGATAAAGCTGTGAGCTATGTGAAATTTGTGGACTCAGAAACTATAGTAACTGCTTCAACTGACAACACATTAAAACTTTGGGACCTCAGTAAAACCAATAGTGGTGGCCTTTCCTCCAATTCTTGCTGCAGCTTAACCTTTCGTGGACATACAAATGAGAAGGTTGGCTTTTGCCTGCTGTAAAGTGGTTTTCTGTTTTTATTATCTCTCGACTCTGACACGCTTTTTCCCTTCATTTGTGTTTGGTTTGACTTTTCACTGGCATCTCCAGAACTTTGTGGGTTTGTCTGTTGCTGATGGTTATATAGCTTGTGGTTCAGAAACAAATGAGGTATGAATTAAGCTTGGTTTTTCTCCTTTTCCTTCACAAGGGGGTAGGGAACCAAGTCACTTGGTGACCAAATCTATTATCTGTTTGTTATGGCTGGAAATATCGGAAGCATTAACTTACTGAAATGTTGTGTCCTAGGTTTATGCATATTATAGATCTCTGCCCATGCCAATCACTTCACATAAATTTGGGTCCATCGATCCTATATCTGGGAAAGAAACTGATGATGACAATGGGCTGTTTGTATCAAGTGTCTGCTGGAGAGGGAAATCAGACATGGCTATTGCTGCAAATTCTAGTGGATGTATTAAAGTGTTGCAGATGGTTTAAGGATGAGTTGCATAGGTTTCTTCTGGAGGTTTATTCACAAGCAGTGAAGTCAACTTGGGCTCAGGCAATTATGTCATACATTGGAGGACTGGAATCTGCACGGTGGCTCGTTATAAGGCTTTGAAGCATAGAATGTGCTATCGAGACTAAACTCGGCCAAAGTGGAGATTCTGGTCCTAGATTCAAATTAGCCAGAGCTAGATTCCAGTCAAACATTTTCAGGCTTAAGAATCCGGAATATTAAGTTCATCATGATGTCTCCAGGGTCTCGAGATAGAGAGAATCAACTGTAAATATGTGGAAGCAAATTTAAGATAGGGATCACTTTTGTTAAAGAGGCTTTCCTTCTCGGTTCTTGACAGCAAGAATTTCTGGTATCTGGTTGTCTTAATTCTATCATTGCTCCTTGAAAACAAAAGTGCAGTCCTTTCAACCTTCTCAATAAAGGACGAGCATTAACCAGGTTGTTTGTTCATAATATAGCTTAGAGGTATACTTGATAAATTTACTCGATTCTAGGGAATTCTTTATTGGGTTGTAACCAAGCATTCTATATGTAACCAAGGGTTACCCTCTGTAAATCTACAAATTTTGATGTATATGATAGTTTTAGCTCTAAGATTAAGCAAATGTTCTTCTCTTATTTAGTTTCTTATTTAGTTGCCAGATAGTATCAACTTCATCAACAATTACAGGACAAGAAATGTTACAGGCAGAAACTGTCCGTAATGCCTGATTCAATGGATTTATATACAAATCCATCCTCAAAAACCAGAACAAGAAAAGATGAGACTATATGGGAAAAAAAACATTTTATAGAACAAGAAATGAGTATATGGGTATTGATTACAAAATACAGCTACTGAAACAACAAAACTTGCACCTAGAAAGGCTATGAAACATTAACAGTGCAACACAAGAAACAGAAACGGGAAGCCAAAGACAAAAACTACTACTTCGTTTCTACCTTTTATCTCAAAAACTGAAATGACTTCGATGGACCAAAAAAAAACCCAATGATCGGAGTAATGGGTGTTTAATCCGAGGTATGACCTGCTGCAACGGCTCTTCGCCGGCCTCTGTTCAAGGAAGTTGGACTTGGAAGCGACGGTGTCCGACTGTCCGGAGTGTTCCTTACACTGTGACCTCGAGTCATCAATGCCTGTGGTCGTGTAGTTTGTGCTTTTGGCGTCCCTGAGATCATTGAAGAAATGGGTTTATTTCAGAATTTCAAAGTAATCTCAATGATGGAAAAAAGTAAAAAAAAAAAAAAAAAAAGCAAACCTGGACTTTTCTTAGCCTTGACACTGCTAGGACTTTTCTTCATTTGTAAAACTTTCTTCTCTGGAATTGAGATGGTGGAAATTGTTCTCTTGATTGTTCTCTTTGGGGGTAAATCGAAAATGATTGATCGCCTTGTTGGAATTTCTGAACACACTGACCTCATATCTGAACAAACTGACTTGATATCTGAACAAACTGATTTCACATCAGAAGCAACAGACTTCGTATCACTTGTTGCACCAAACACTGGATCTTCCACTATAGAAACATTCTCATCTCTGCCGCCACCTGATGATTCTTCACAGGCTAACTCTTCATTCTTGTCCTTGGAGTTCACAATAATACTTCTGTCTTTCTCAGCAAGTCTATAAGCAAACATTTGAAATGGGATTTGTGCTACTGATGATGGATTGAAAATCCCATTTGCTTCAAACTTTTTCAAGAACCATGATTCAATCTCACAGTAATCTGTAATTGGGAACTGAATTTCAGGCTGATCAAGGTGGTCAAAGTGCATTACTAGGAACTTCTTCACGTAGCGTAAAATCCTACAAATTGATGAGAAACTTGGTCGCTGACATGGATCAGTATGCCAACATTTCTTGGTTAAGTTGACAAGATATTTAGGTGCTGTGTATGGAAAAAGAGGCCTTTCCCCAGCTCTGATATTTCTACTCATCTTTTCCCCTTGAAGATGTCCATCTTCAAAAGGAACTTTCCCTGTCAAAAGCTGAAAGCAAATCATTCCGAAGCTGTAAACATCTGCTTTCTCCTTGTACTTGTGAATGGTAACGTTGCCAAATTGTTCTTGCTCTAGCAACACTTCTGGAGCATACCAGATGACAGGGTTTCGCTCGACGTCCGGCTTTGGAGATGAGTTTGGAGATGAAGGAGCCTTGACAGATGATAAACCATAGCCAGTAATCTTTATATGGAAAAACCCTTCTGTCTGGCTCCTAGCTTTCATGAATATATTAGAAGGGTTCAACTCTCCATGACGAATCTTCTGTGAATGAAGATACTCCATTCCTCTTGCAATCTGATACATAATATCAACCACAACAGGAAGTGAGAACAAGATTCTTCTTCTTGACCCACAATTCTCCTTCATGTAACAACAGAGATCCTTGTGCATCAGCTCCTGAACAAGCATGAACTCTTTCTTTTCCTCATCTTGAAACCCACATAGGTATTGCAATATATTTGGATGAGAAAGTGAAAGCAAAGTGCAAATTTCAGAACTTGATGGCTCAAATTCCCCATAGAAGTGTCTCAAGACATAATTATCACCCATCCATTGAACTTCCTTATACTTTGCCCCTAATCTTCTTCTCACTATGTAATCCCCTCCATATAAAATTGAGCTCGGGAATAATTTCCCACTATTAGCCTCTGACCCTATAATTTTCTTGATCAGGAAGGTAGCAAGCCGCTGCTCATTTTTTGTTGCAGATTCTGAATTCTTCTTCTCTTTAAGAGCTTCAACAAGATTCCACCTGTCTTCCCTCCAAGCAGTCTCGAAAAGGGTGCAAATATCTCGAGGGATCAAATACTGTTTCCCGAATCTAAACTGGAAGAGTTTTTGATCATTCCATTCTTTGTCATATTTTCTTGCTAGTGCAACTCTCCTTCTTTTCATCTCTTCTTGATCAAGCCCTGCAATTTCCCCTGCTGTTTCAATGGCCTCAATGACAGAAGGGAAGTGGGAAAGCAAATTGTGAATGTGAATCTCGACGGATTCCTTGTTCTGATGGAGGTTGATTACTTTAACCCACCAGTCTCTTCGGTCCATGCATTGTTTAACGTAGAGTTCTCCTTCTTTGAAGATTCTGTAAAGCTCTCTGAAGGGAGATTCAAGAGCATTCCATTTTGTGTTCTTTTCATCTAATTTCAGGTTCAGCCTGATCTCTTCGGCTATGGTTGTGAAAGCCAAAGTGAAGATTTCGAACAATAAACAACACTGTTTTCGATTGATTTGAATTTCATCTTGTAAAATCATGAGAGCTCTTAAACTTCCCAACACCTCACCAATATGTCTGAATTGCTCCATTATAGATATTCCCAGAAAAAACAACAAGGGTGCTGTTAAATTCTGGAGATTAAACACCAGATTTCAACAGCCCCAAAACCCCAGACCTGCAAATATTATGTCATGAAGAAAATGGTCTGAATTCAATAAAAAAACGTTATAAAATATGGAAATCAAAGCAGCACGGGTTCTTTCAGGAAAAGATTCAAACAGGAAAAGGGAAAGAACATAAACCTCTCAGTAATAAGTTTCTGTCGCTTCCTAAGGCCAATGGAATTCAGACAGCCAACAAGACAATGATTCCCCTTTTTGATTCCTTTGCAATCTCAAATGTTTGATGATCTGATCAAGGAAAATAAATTCATCTTTATTCCATATGACAAAACAAAAATAAAGACAGAACAAAACAAAAGGAAAATGATGTGCCAACAAAATAATTAATAAATGATAAGAAAAGAAAACTGACCCCAATTCAAGAATTGATACAACCATCAAAGAGACCTGAAACAAATAACTTGATAAAACATGATCCTTCCTTCTTTCTTTTCTGCTTTTTCTAAATTTTGGATTATGGGCAATTTTCCAGGTGAAAGCTGATCAAAACAATCAAATTCAAACCACGAAATTTAAAGCTCTCAAGTAAAATATGTTTTGTAACGAAAAGAAAATGACAATAACTGAAACAGAATAGCATAGATCAAAAACAATGTGTTTTATGAAAATTTTGGCTGTGAGCTTAGATTTTTTTTAGAAAAAACAAGCTCTGTTTTTTTTTTTTCTTTTTTCTTCTCTCGATAAACTTAGAAGTCATCCCCGATTTCTTTGGAGTCTATATAATCGTGTTCCCGCGATTTCCGTCTTTTATGCTTTCTTTTCTTCTTTTTTTATTCTTTAAAAGAAAATAAATTTTCTTTTTGAAAAACGGTTACATTGTTTAACGGTCATATTGAGTTCCCGGAAAAAATCAGCTTACGACGACGTCGTTTGACATGCATTTTCAACCAAACCGCTCCTTTTCTTTCTTCCAACGTCATTTTGACTACAAAAATATACTCGAATGAGTCTTCTTCTCTGGAATACCAATTTCATAACGTCAAAATGAATGATAAATAAATAATAAATGTAAAAAAAAAAAAAGCCTGCCAACTACGGAATAGGTCTAACTCGGATAATTAAAGCCTAATCAATTAGTATATTTAATTGGAGTTGCTTATAGCTTTGATTATATTAAAACCTACTACAAGAAAAGGCAATTTGAAAAGGCAAATTGAAAGAGAAATATAATTAAGTTGTGATTATTATGATGATTATGACATGTTAAATTAAATTATATATATACTATTTATAAGATGTTGGATTTGAGTCTCATATGTGTTAACGCAAGCGTCTATACTTTAATTAGACCTGATTCAATGTGATTATCAAATGCAGAATACTTTGTATCTAGGAGAAAAGAAAAATTCATATTGATATCATCACCTTTGAATTCCAAAGTTGACTACTTCATAGATTCTTTGTACATGAAGGTAGTAGAATTAGATAGACTATATTATACACATATACATTAAAAATCATTTAACTATGAGGCGGAAGACAAGTTTTTTATAATTCAATTTGCAAGTTATTTATGTAATGCGATAATAATGGAAAATACAATAGGTTTTCTTTTCCAATTGCTCACTGTTGGTGGTTTAAGTGGCAAAAGAAGAAGAGCCAAGTGGCAAATTCAAAGGTTTAAGGGGCGGTGCGCGGCACGTCTTAAGCGTTTGGCGGGACGTGGTAAGGCCCCTATAATCCCAACCGTCCCACCATTTCCTCCAAAATTAGGATTAGTGGTAATGATGGTGGGTTAAGTTACGATATCGTCATGCCTCGTTTTCTTTTTCTTGATCTACTCGTTTAAGAAATGTAATTTCTAATTTAATATACTATGTTGTGATCATCATTGAAAGAAAATTGAACCCCCTCCCCCCTTCCCCTAGACAAAAGTTTTTATTTGATTATAGTTTTGTCATTTATATTTGAGAAGAGATCAACTTACACCCGATGTAAAACAATTTGTTTTACACCCTTTTCTAATTTAACCTAGAATTAATATTTTCAAAAATCAACCGTTAGATTTAATACTTTTATTGAATGGATCATGGACGTAAAATTTCAAGTCGATCCGATATCTTTATCATATCGATCATGACTCTAATATTTTTTCAATATTTTCAATATATATCTAACAGTGGAAAATATTATGCATC